>OZ004712.1:20646977-20794477 GCA_963924515.1 Vespertilio murinus
TCCCATGCCTTAGATCTGTAGAGATAAAACAGTGTCCTATTAAAGCAAATTTTTGAAGCATTAAAATGTAGAGACCAGCCTTAACCAAAACAGTAATAAAGCCTATTAAAAGAACACGGAAGCAGGTATAAAACACCCATCCACCATATTCAATTGGCATGCAAAGACGGTAGCTGTACCAAACATATTTTTAGGAGATGCTTTGTAGCAAGAAGAACTATGCCTTTAAATTCTAATGTCTATAGATAAAAGACGTGTTCCTTTGAACAGCAGCCCGAACGGGCAACACTGTCACTTTATCTCCCCAGATAACTATCCATTCTATTCTGGCTTCAACTGGTTATCTACTTGCATTACACCAGCTTCTTGATGGGGGAGGGCTGCGGTGCAAATCTGAGTCAGAAGCATCAGGGGACCAGAGGAAAAGGTGATACAAGCAATGGCACCAGCAAGGCCGCCCTCGGCCTTATTTTTCCTAAGAAGCTGGTCGCTAATAAATGTCTGGCCAGCTGAGAAAAGCCAGAGGACTTACACCTACGTAAGGCCTGAGCTATCATCTCCTTATGTTGCAATGGCAGAGACTTTGATTTTTCTGCAGATCCTCACTACCCAGAACTGTAGTCTGTATACATAACAAGTGCTCACCGGATAGTTATGCTTGTTCTCAGATACTCCAGGCACCCCAGACTTGATTTTTAAATTGTGGGGTTAGGCCAAAGAAACAAAGAAAAGCCCCGAACACTTGACCACTCGCAGAGATAAATTAGTAGGGAGAAAGCTGAATTCACAGAAAATCTACGTGTTCCCTGTACACTGGGCTCCAAATGCCATATATTTGATTAGCAAACTAAGCAACTGGGTTAGCAAGTAGAGAATTTCCTTATTCCTTTAACTTCCTGATGTGGGATATTATTTCACTGTAAATTTTGGCAAATGTGTGTGTGTGTGTTTTTTCAATGTTGGTTCCCTTTCCTCTTCTTTTCCCCTCAGTGTTTCCACCTCCTTGTGCTGCCTGCTTCTCTCATCTTTCTTAAAAAATAAAAATAAAAAAGTTCTGACTTCCTCTTTTCAGAACTCCAGCTGAATGGATGCAAGTGAAGAAGGGGAAGTAAGGGCTGGCACTTGCTTCTGTAATCTGTTCATCTTTCTTGGAAACGCGGCTTGACTGAAGCCGGAAAATCTGTGCGAGCCAACTGGAGTGGGGGAGCGGTGGAAAGAGGGAAGAGAGCATTTTAGGAAAGGAACCGGCCAGGAACAGTGTTCAATGTGGGATCCTGTTTGTGCTAGTTTTGAAAAAAACAAAGGTTATTCCAGTGATTTTCTTTAAAAAACAAACAAAAAAATGTAAAATTAGTTTATAGAAGTTTATGATCCCTCCCCTTAAGCTGACCAGAAATCTCATTTTCCCAGCAGGCCTCCTCCCTTCTTGACAGGTATAGCTCACACCTTCTCTATCCATACGTGACCACTTCCTCCTGGCTGTTAAGCAGGTGGGCTTGCCTCCTACTTGACCATAGGGTGAGGATCATCTCAACCTGCCCCACCCAAAAAACATATCTGCATTCGCACCCATCTGTGTTTCCCTCGCCACCGGGGCCAGGTGCCCTCCTCCCCTCACCTGACCCCTCGCTGGTGCTCCACATTCACCCTGTCCCGCTCTTCAAGGACTCGACGGGTGCATCGGTGAGAAGGCATCTCCTAATTGCTAATCTTTCATATGATTAGTGCCCCAGTTACAGACAACCCTCCGTGTCTGTATCGGCACTGCCATCGCACCCACTGCACTCCCACACCTCCTCTGCTGCTGCTCACACCGGGCCCAGGCCACGGTGGGCACCACCCTTCGCTCCTCACCCGCTGCCGGCTGCCTTAGTCCCTGCCCTCTACTTCTCCACAGTACTACCATCTCTTTCTTTTGCTAAGCTCAGAGGTTTTGAAGTGCTAAACTTTTATGATCTCTTTGTCCTGCTTAAAACTGGCCACTATGTTTTTATTTCTTGGTTTTTGTGCCACTTCTTAGCTTTGCCTCTTTCTGGGGTGATGGTAGTCTCTAGGGCAGTGGTCGGCAAACTCGTTAGTTAACAGAGCCAAATCTCAACAGTGCAACGATTAAAATTTCTTTTGAGAGCCAAATTTTTTTAAACTTCTTCTAATGCCACTTCTTCAAAATAGACTCGCCCAGGCCATGGTATTTTGTGGAAGAGCCACACTCAAAGGGCCAAAGGGCCCAAAGTTTGCCGACCACTGCTCTAGGGCCTTGTTTCTGTTCCTTCATTCTTTAGTCTCAACATATCGATCAGGAGGAGCTTATCCACATCCGTGGTGCCGCCTGCCCCATCGGCCTCTCCCCAAAGGTAAAGGAGTATGTGGATAAATGTGTGTGTGCACGCACGCCCCCCAATCTCAAACCCAGATTTCTAGCTAGAACTCCTCGCCCATATATTCAACTGTTATACATGCTCTTTTTGGATATTCCGTAGGAATCTTAAACTCAATGTGTTATAAACCTGGTTCTCACCTCCTTCCTAACACTACCCCCAGACTTACTGAATGGTCTTCTAATAGCTCCCGTGTTGGTGGAGGGAGCCAATAACTTGCCCAACACACAAACCTGAATTATTGTTGACTTCTCTCCCTGGCATGTCACTTCCTCCAGTAAAGGACTGAGACCTACTGGTTTTGATGTTCTTAATATCTCCCAAATTTCATCTGTCCCCTTGCAGGTCCACTGTTATTCTCTTATTTCAGGCCACTCTAGTCTCCTGCCTTGAATGTCACTTGAGTTTTCTGCATATGGCCTTGCTCCTCGTACACTACTTTCTCCCTCCCTATCACTGGCGCCAGCTAAAACACATGCTTTTCCTTGCTTAAAACTCCTAGATGCCTTTGGAGAAAAAACAAACTCCTTATCATAGTACAGAAGGTATGATCTAGCTTTGCTACCCCTCCAATTCCTTTTATCACCATTCCCTAAACTCGACTCCATCCACACCAAGCTATTTGCTACTATCCAGATATGCCAGGCTCTCTCTATTACTTTTGCCTAAATTAGGACATCTCTCTCTCTTCTTTCTCTTCTTCCTCTCGCCCACTTCAACTTGTGCTTTAGGATGTACATCAAGACTCTTTTTAGAAAGATTTCCTGAAGTAACTCCTCAAACCTGGGCTGCCTGCCTGTCCATGTGTTCCTATAACAGCCTGTGCACAGCTCTCACAGCATGCAGCATCCTGGAATAGAGTTCTTTGCACCCTCCTGACATTATGGGCAGCTCAAAGCCCAAGAAAGCTTTCTTCTCCATTTCCCTCCCAACCAGAACAATGCCTGGTTCATAGCAGGTGATCAACACAGGGTTATCCAATTACCAAAATTAAATTTCTCCCTAAACTTTATATTCCAATTTATTCAGAATAACCTAGAAGTCATTATGTTGACACTGGATTTTTGCATCTGTTCAGTTTTTTTCCTAACAAGATTCTACCAACTGTTTTCACCAACATGGTGAACTGTGGATGGTATTACATACTAGTATAGACAGAATAAAAACTGGTTTGAGACCCCAGCTACGTCTGTTTCCTAAAGAATGAAATGGGTTGTTCTTGACTTGCCATATGAACAACATCACAAATGTCTCCCAAAGGAAATTTAATAGGTCCTGCTACAATGTTGACAAAACTGTTGGGGAAATCCTCTAATATACATATTAGAGGCCCGGTGCATGAAGTCATGCATGAGTGGGGTCCGGCCAGGGGGAGGGGACATGGGTAGTTGGCCGGCCTGCCTGCTGGTTGAACTCCTAGTGGAGGGGACAATTTGCATATTAGTCTTTTATTATGTAGGATATACCGTATTTGCCGGCGTATAAGACGATTTTTTGGCCCTGAAAAATACGTATTTGCCGGGGTATAAGACGACTGGGCGTATAAGACGACCCCCTAAAATTTCCACTAAAAATACAGAGTTTGTTCTATACTCGCCGTATAAGACTACCCCCCACTTGGAGGCATATTTTTCAGGGCCAAAAAATCGTCTCATATGCCGGCAAATACGGTACACTGAGTGGCCATATTATTATGCATTCAGAGATCATAATAATCTGGCCACTCAGTGTATATTTACCAGAGGTTCACCTTATGTACTCCACATTCCCCTCAATCAACTGTCTTAGTCTGGTTCAGGCTACTACTTAAAAAAATAAATAGCACAACCATAGACTGGATGGCTTATAGGCAACAAGACTTCTTTTCTTAGTTCCGGAGCCTGAGAAGCTCAGGATGTGGATGCAGCAGACTCAGTGTCTGGCGAGGGCCTGTTCCTGGTGCGTAGATGGCTCTCTTTTTGCTTTAACATCACAGGGCAGAGGGGCCAGGGAGCTCTCTGGGGCTTTTTATAAAGACAGGAATCCCATCTAGGAGGATTACACCCTCATGACCTAATCACCTCCCAAAGGCCCCCACCTCCAAATAATCTTACATTGGGGATTAATTTCAACTTAAGAATGTGGGTGTGGGGCCTCAATCAGTCTATAACATCAGCCGCCTTACACACCCTTCTCTCCACAACTGAACTGTGCAGTCAGGTCTGAAGGAGTTGCAGTGTAGCCTCTGTGTGGGGGCAGGAAAATGGGGAAAGGGCCAACAAAAGGGTGGCAGGACTAGTATGCATTGCAAGGGAGAAAAGCTTCAGAGATGAGTGCTAAAAAGGGAGTAGGGAGGGGATGGTTTAATTCCTGTTCAGCCTCTTGCTTACTTCTCTGGTTTCCATGGAGGGGTTTTTCTCTAAGCTTGCTGGCCTTCTGGCTCCACCCTTGTTTCTCCCCACAAGGAGGCAGACTGAGTTACATGGTTGGTGGATGACAGTGCTGGGTGCCCCTTTCTAGAAGGGGGAGCTAAACCACCCAAGGACCCGAGACCTAGAGAAAGTCTCTTTCTGCCTGGATGAGGGGAGACAAGTAACCACAGTGTGTGCTGTACTGAGGTAAACCTTCCTCACAAGTATAGACAGGGGTTAAGGAGGCTGTGGAAATCCATTTCAGCTATTATACTAACCTGCCTCCTCCAACCGGTGCTCATCAGTCAGAAAGGAGCCATTTTGGTTCTTGGTCTGCTGACCCTTTGGTCTTATTTCTCCACTAGTGGTCTGATGCATGGATTCATGCACATTGAAAGGAAATTAATTAGAAGATTCATGTAGTAATCATGTTACTTTCCAAAAATTACATGTCAAAAGAGTATATAATTAAAACACATGTGCGATTGGCACCGGTGAGAGCTTTATATGTATTGTGCATGCACAAGTTAATGTTTATTTTTAAATTGCCAGTGCACGTCATATGTACTGGCTGGTCAGTCAGTTACTTAGCCTTTTATATACATAGATTGAATAAGGATGTAGGTGAGAAAAAGGGATGCCCTTTATTAGGACACCAAAACTCCACCAGTTTCTAGTTCCCAAAGCAACTCGTTCATATCAAAACAGAGACATATTAGCCATCTATATATATAAAAGCCTAAGTGACCATTGCAACCAAACAGGCTGTGTGGGGCGACGAGGCCAACAGAGGGGTTAGTGAAGGGCAACCAAATGACCAAGCAGCAGGCTGTGTGGGGAGTCCAGGTTAGTAGGTGGGGCATTTGGGGGCAACCAGTCTGGTGGTGGGCGGGGGGGGGGGCAATTTGGGGCGATCAGGCCATTGGCAGAGGCAGTTAGGGCTGAAGGTAAGCAGCTAGGAGCAAGCAGTCCAGGATTGTGAGAGAGATGTCCAACTGCCAGTTTAGGCCCAATCCACAGGATTGGGCCTAAACCAGTAGTCAGGCATCCCCGAGGGGTCCTGGATTAGAGAGGGTGCAGGTTGGGCTGAGGGGACCCCGTCCCCTCCCCCATGCATGAATTTTGTGTTCTGGACCTCTAATACCAAAATAAAAACAAAACAAGTCATGCAGATGTTAAATGATCTGGAAATTTAAAAATATATCAAACTATTGGCTTTAAAAGCTTACATGCATATAATGCTCTATTAACTTATTGGTATGATTTTATCTATTTTATCATCTAGTTAAGTCTGTGGGATCAGCAAAGATCTAACCAGAATCTTGGAAAAATAACAACCAACATTTGTTTTTGAAGTAATTTCACACTTTATTTCATTTGAGCCTCACAACCCACTAAATTTGATAGGGAGGCTATTGTTTCTATTCTCATCTTCTGAGGCTCAAAGTTTAGTGACTGTGTAAGGTCACACCACTACTAATTGGCAGAGACTTGTACTCTGGGTCTCCTCAGTTATAATCCAATGCTGTCCCTCTGGTGTACAGGCCATCCTCAGGGTAAATAGTTTTAAAGCTTATGTGTTTGGTTGTTTTTTAAGGGCTTAAGTTTAATAATTTATGGACAAGTGTTATCTGGGCTGGAAGATGAAGGTCCAAAAATTACACACTGTGCCGCCACAGAAACTGAGTTTAAAGTAACAGTTCAAGTAAGCATCTCATTACTAGGTTAAATCTACCAGGCTAGATACAATATACAATAGCTTAGAAGACCGTAGCATCTGATCACAGCCAAGGTTACACAATGGCTTAAGCTTTTGTGCGTGAGTTCTTCAAGCTTATGTACAACACAGTTCTGATACGAGAGTCTATTTAACTTTCCATTTATATAGCTTTATTTATTTAAAATATCTATTCAACTTCTTCAGAATGCAGTGCAACAAGATCATACATTTCCCAGATAATTAAAAAGAAAACAATGAAAAATGATCTTGCACATCTCAGCATGCTGAATATTAATTTCACTCAAATGATTTTCATTTTGCAAAACAAAGTACATAAACCGACTGCATACATAATAATAAAGGAAATTAGATGTTATTTTTAAAGCTGGTAAGAAAATATATACTGGTGTTTTTATATAATTTGTTAAATAGATATCACCTTTATGATATAGAGTGAACGGAAATAAATAGCATAGGTTACTTGTAAGAAACACTAAAAGTAAATAAAAAATATTAAGTGATATCTACATGCTGGGTTTTTTTGGTATGTGCTTTGATAAAATGAACATTTGACAAATTCATAACCAAAATATATATTAACAAACATTTTGATATTATAAAAAACAAAATATTTCATGTTAAGGTTGTTGTTTTAAGACAGAAAGCTGATCTGATTTTGCTGCTCTTAACTTATACTGAAGAGTTTATATTTTGTCAAAGTTTCCACCGTTATTCAAAAAACACACAAATATATAACTTTTAGTATGCACTTAGAATTGTCATGTCCACAGCCAGAAATAAAAGATTATCAGTAGGATCTCACATTCACCCTGCATATAAATATCTTTCTAATCTGAGGAAACAAGGAATTCTTTAAGAAAGGCCTTATTTTCTTTGTAATTTGAATTTAGTGTGTGGAATAGTCCAAACACTTGGAAATACTACAGTTGGTGAATGCACAACTGTACATTTTCATATACAAATGGAAGTGAAAGGAAATGCATCATGCCTAATTATGAAGGCAGCCTAATTAAATTCCACTCCGAGGGCACATGAGTAATAGTATCACCCACACTTGCAGCACCTAACCCAGAACTCCACTAGAAAAACAGTGTTTGGAAAACTGAAGAGGTGAGCAGAAAGCTCTGTCACTTGACCTTGGCTCTCATTTGCAAAAAGGTAGTATTTCAAAATAGAAGATGGGGTTGGAAAAGTAAATACAGCTGTGTTTCCTCCGCCCGGTGAGAATGAAGGGGCTATTCGGAATGCAGGAGGCCGAGTCCCTGGCTGCACACAGCAGAGTCCTAGTATTTCACTTATAGCTAACTCTGAAAATTTGTTTTATTGTGGAAAATACAACACAACATGTAGCATCTTAATCATTTTTAGTGTAGAATTCAGTGGCCCTGAATACGTGTGCAGTGTTGTGTAATTATCACCACTGTCTATCTCTAGAACTTTTTCATCATCCCAAACAGAAACTCTGTACCATTTGAACAACTCTCCATCTATCACACTATCTTTTTACCTCTGTTCATTACACTTCCTATCAATTTGCCTGTTTTAGGTACCTCATGTAAATGGAATCATACAATGTTTGTCCTTTAGTGTCTGCCTTATTTCACTTAGTATGTTTTCGGGGATCATATATGATATATCACGTATCAGAATTTCATTCCATTTTAAGGCTGAATAATATTCTATTATATGTATATACCATATTTTGTTTATCCACTCATTTACTGATAGACATTTGGGTTGTTTCCACCTTTTGGCTATTGCAGTATATAATATATAATATTTTTAAACTAGAGTAAAATGAGCTAAATGAAAAACCTGAAAATAACTCTAAAAGGATTGTTAGGGTTCAATGAATATAGGAATATAGAATATTTAAGTATATGGAAGAAAGATAGCAATTGCCTAAAGTGAGGGAAATAAATTATGGTTATTTGAATTATAAATTTGTTTAGGTATAATAAGTTTGTTTATACACTTTTATTATACACACTTTGGCTTTAAAATCATAATTAAAGTAGGCCTTGCTAACTTAATATTTTATGAATTAAAATCCAAGTATTATTGATGGTATTTCAATCTTGCTTAGAACAGTTCTATAATCTCTAAGAGCATCTACCCACTGGAACTCTGTGCTGTAATTCTTTCATTTTCATAAAAGGGTAGGAGATGTCATTACCTACTCTTGTGCAAAGCCTACTCAACAAAGTAGAGTGAATAACGCTAAGAAATTTTTTAAAATGAAAGGCCACAATCATGTCCAAAAAATATCAGGAGGAACATTTAAAACTCACATAGCTTAATAAATTTTAAAAATTTAATTAAAAAAAATTGAAATGCCTCAACAGAGTGACAAATTTTATGTAAGGGACTTTGGAATTTCTAAAAAAAAAAAAAGTATGATTCAAAAAAATGCTTTTAGATCAACAATAGAAAAGTTGACTAATATATAATCAATTTTTAAGTCATCCTTTTTCAGGAGAAAGGTAATATCAGAATATATACTGTAGCACACCAGTTGAAAATTAATCTGTAAGGCTTGCTAGAAAGAGCATCAGATCCAAATCCTAATGTCTCCTGCTTCTATCTCAACCTTGTGGCCTTCAATAGTCATTTAACCTCTGTTTCATTAACTCCTCTGAAATATGAGATCACTGGGCCAGATGATTCAGCTCTGAAGTGCCAGGATTCCCAGTTGACCAAGACCCCAAATCTCCTGCATTAGTAAACATTCTTAAGGAAACAGCACCGAAATCAATATAAATGATAACTCTAAAAGAAAGTATCAACTGATGGGTATACATCTTGAGAAAAAACTCGAAAGAATAGTCCCAAGGTTATGAAAAGGATTGAGATCATTGAGGAATACCTAACTTCACATTGCTCTCGATTATGATACGAAACTTGCAGACAGGTGCCAATTTTCTAACAAGTTATGGTCTAAAAATCATCATTATAATTAAGATCCCAGAATGTATTTTCTCAGACCAGAATCCACAATAGAGATGAAGTCCTATACACTGAGTGGCCAGATTATTATGATCTCTGAATGCATAATAATAATCTGGCCACTAAATGTGTGTGTGTGTGTTATTAGAGACTCAGTGCATGAATTCATGAATTCGTGCATGGGTGGAGTCTGGCCAGGGGGAGGGAACATGGGTGACTGGCCAGCCTGCCTGCTGGTCGAACTCTGGTCAAAGGGACAATTTGCATATTAGCCTTTTTTTATATAGGATATACACTGAGTGGCCAGATTATTATGCATTTATCATTATTATGCATATATAGTTGTAGGAAAATTATTTTAATTAGTGTTACAATCAGAATAATAATAAATTAGATTAAACAATTAAAGTTATCTGGAATGTCAGTACTTGAAAAAACAAATTTAGTTGTAGGAGCTGAACTTGGGTAGAGAATACCAAAGGTACTGCATACTTTGAAGATTGCCGGCCCAGGTCTGTAGTGGCTTACTAGTATTTTAATTAGAAATCTCTAGGAAATTTGGAGAGTTGTGTTTAATATCACAAACAGTAAGGTGGCAAAGTGGAATTTTCCTGATGTGTTTATGTGTATGGAAGATATACCGGAGGTGGGCATGACTGGCTATCGGAGAAAGTGTGAGCATAACCATCTCCTAATTGACAGGCTAGGGATGTGCCAGGAGAGGGCCCCATGTAGTTCCTTTTTTGCACCCCCAGGAGACTTCGCCATGAGCCACCTGGGTTTTCATAACGGCCATACCAGGGAACAGAGAGGCTCACAAAGGCGGGAAGAGAAGTAGCCTCATGCAAGTCTGCAGGACCCAGCCATCTGCATGGTGGTTCTTGGTCACCGGAATGCTAGTTTTCCAAGGTCTGGTATTTCAACACAGGTTCTAGGTAGTGGATTTTCAGACCCTAGTCCAGTACAGGTGTTCCTTTAGTCTTCTGGAAACAATTGCTATCTCTTCCTCTGCCAAAGTGGCCTCCAAATGAGCACCTGTAATGTCTAAAAGTGTTCTTACATGTGCAGAATCCACACTCAGAGACCAACAGAGCTAGTTTTCCCTTGCATGCCTTTTTTTTTTTTTTTTTTTTTTTTTGCAAGTGAGCTGATATTGGGAATTCTCTGAAGAAACTGAATCATTTATGGGCCACTCATTAGGGTGGAAATAAGGGTTTAGATTATGAGCCCTGCTATACACTAAATTGTAAGAGTTATTACTATTTCATGAACTTCATTTTACGTCGGTCTTAACAGCTGTAATAGTGCACCTATTTCTACTACCACAGCTGCAGTTTACATTTTAATGATCATTTACTTGCCAGCCACTGTTCTAAGCTCTTTACCTAACTTATCTCATTTAATTTTTCCTTTCTGATGTAGGCACTATTTTCCTCTCCATTTAACAGATGGGAAATATTGAAACAGGACTGTGTCTAACTCTGGAATTGGACTCTTAGTCACTATTCTGTGCTGCATCCCAAGTCCAGCACCATCTGAGGAATTCACTTCATACCTTCTAAATGCAATGCAATTGTTTCCAAAGTCCAAAATGTATCTTCTCCTTCAGAAAGGATTGTAGAATCCTTTCCTAATGATCATGCTTTCTCTCTCAAAACAAAACAAACAAAAACACATCGAATGTGGAAAATACCAATTTTGGGGGGGTGAGTAGAAATAACATTGAGTGTTATATTGCCATTTTTATATTCAGCTGGAAATGCTAATCCTACGTGCATCTCAGAAACCCCAAAATTACACACTGTTTAAACTATTTTAATCCCTAAAAGCACCACCGTGATCCTGAATATTTTTAAAATAACATTTTTACCTTAACCAAATATATTCTAGTTAAATTTTAGAACTTAAAGGAAGCACACACTGTCCAAGATACATTTTGGACTTTGGAAACAATTGCATTGCATTTAAATTTGTTCAACGAAGGTGACTGTTTCTGAGACAAGCCCTCTGTGGCCAATTGTCCAGGGGCAGGACTTGCCTGCATGAAACTGTCCACATTCTCTAGTCCATGACACTTCATACATTTTAAATGCAATGCAATTGTTTCCAAAGTCCAAAGTGTATCCTCTTCAGAAAGGGTTGTAGAGTACTATCCTAAGGATCATGCTTTCTGAGACAAGCCCTCTGCGGCCAGTTGTCCGGGGGCAGGACCTGGCTGGTAAGCTGTGGCGAGAAAGTGCCCGCTGGCTGGGACCTGGTCTGCAATCTGTCCTCAGGAAACAGAAAAGGTAGCTTTAACAGGCTCAAACACATGATCTGGGCCCATGTAACATGATTATTTTTGAACCAACTATGCTGAGATCATATCACAGGCAAGAAAAGTAAATGAGAACATTTCCGGGACTCAATATAGTTGCAAACTTCTGGGTGGACCCTTAAAAAAAAAAAAAAAAGAAGGAAGTACATCATCACTATTTATACCCAAAGTAGCACAAATCAAAGTTGTGCTTTCATGCTCAAAGTGTACAGTTGTTTGAAAAAGGCCCAGGACTGTATTTTACTTCCTATTTATTTAGTTGCTTTGAACTAATAACTACACAAAAACTGATTAAAGTGATGTAGTTAAAAAAATTTCATAAATGCTTAAAAAGATAAAATATCTGAATCATCAACTAGAAAAGGTAAAGAAATTACAAGTTTAAAAACAACATAACAATTCTGAGTACATAACCACCAAGAGGAACACAAAAATATTTTCACTCGCACAAAATTTCACAGAATTGATGCTATTCCTTCACTTTTGTTTTTTACAACCCACTCTATGTAAAGTATATGCTTTTTCATAGCACGAGGTTTGTATTGTCCCTTAGTATGGTTTCCATAAGTTTAGGGGGAAAAAATCCAATTTTTGCAAACACATAAAACTAAAAACTATCACATCAATAAAATAAAAAATACAGCAGGTCCTTGAGTTACATAGGAGATCCATTCCTACGGCGCGAAGTAACGCAATTTTCACTGTAAGTCGGAACCCACCCACATAAGCACCTACATCACTCACATGGAGCACATACACAGCAGTAATGAAGTGAAACAGTAAAAAAATGTAAAAGATAACAATTCCTGACCTTTACTTGTGGTAAATAAATAATAAACATAAAGCATATAGGTACATACATCGAAATGATACTTTTATATGTATAAATAAATGGGAGATGGCGATGTAACCACGAAACAAGGTACATTGAGTCCAAGGTAACCCAAGGACTGCCTATAAAACACATGATCATTTAAATAGGCTGGGGGGGGGGGAATTCAGCACCCTTAATGATAAAAATACTCAACAAATTAAGCATTGAAGTGAACTTCCTCAGCCTGGTAAGAACATCTACAGAAAACCCAAATATCATACTTAATAGTGGAAGACTAGAAACCTTCCAGCTAAAATTAGGAGCAAGATAAGGATGCCCATTCTTTACACTTCTATTCAGGCTCTTAGCCAGAACAATTAGGCAATCAATCTGTCAATATAAATAAAAAGATAAATGGATAAATGGTTTCACTTCTTCCTTTCCAATCTGGATGTTATCTCTGAATAGCTGACATGATTTTGTATACAGAAAATTCTAAAAAATCCACTAAAGTACTATTAGAACTAATAAGTTCAGCAAGGTTACAGGATATAAGATCAATATACAAAAGCCACTTGCATTTCTATACACTTGCAATAAAACAATCAAAAAATGAAATAAAAAATAATTCCATTTATAATAGCATCAAAAATAAAATATTTAGGAATAAATTTAACCCAAAAAGTACAAAGCTTATGCTTGGAAAACTATGAAACATTGAAAATAAAGAAAATCTAAGTAAATGGGAAAAAAATCTAATGTTCACAAGTCAGAAGACAATAGTATTAAGATGGCAGTACTGTTATCTATAAAATCAATGCAATACATCTCAAAACCTCCAACTATGTGATCTTGTAAAAGTTACCTTATGTTTCTACACCTAGGTTATAATCCTTATATGCCTCAGCTTCCTTTTCTGTAATATGGGAATAAGTGGACCTACTCAGAAAGATGCTGTGATGAATGAGAACACTGGCCAAGCTCCTTACTACAGTTTCCGAAACGCAGTGAGTACTCAGTAACTGTTAGTCGTTATATCCTTGCTGACTATAATGAAATTTGAAAATGTCAATTTAGTCTACCACGTTTGTATTATCCTAAATTTCTGCATGAGAAACATACTTTATTCTAAGAAATCCAAGTAATATAAAATCTAATAACTCAAATAACAGGCAGACTAACATCATTCTAAGAATTTGGCATAATGAGTTTTTCAAAGAACAAGAGAAGTTATTTTATTTTCTCAAAAATGGAAAAAAGTAGTTTAAATAAAGCTGGCAGTAAAACATGGCAGAATTGCCAGAGTCTATATAGCTTTTTAAAAAGCTTTTCCTTCAGAAATACTGATAATTGATCTAGTAATCCTAAAAGTAGACCTGACTCTCTAATTCTTTCCCATTAAGTTGGATGAATAAATAATAAAAGAGCCAGTTAATATTTTTATAATGATTGCCTGGTTCCAAACCCAAGTGGTATGGATAAAGGCAGCATTCCAGTCAGGATTCCACACATTTCTCCCTCTCCCTTCAGCAGAGCTCAGAGAGAAATAAGTTCTTCTGATTAGCACTTCAGTAACAGTGAGCTTTAGTCAACATATTTTGAGACCACCAGAGTGTCAAATTTGATCTTATGATCCTTGGTGGAAATACTACATTTGTTACTGAGTATAATTTTAACCAAACTGTGAACATTTTAGACACCAAACCAACTGTTGATGTAGGAATAGGAGACTTCCTGCAGTGAAGCCATGCATATGTGTAAGTTCAGCTCAATTACCAAATTTACTAGAATGCATTGAAAATTATTTTGATCTCCATTTGAGAACATTAATTGTATATAATTTTACTAGAGGTTTGGTGCACAAAATTCATGCATGGGTGGGAAGAGAGGTGTCCCTCAGCCTAACCTGCACCCTCTCCAATCTGGAACCCCTTGAGGAATGTCTGACTGCCCAGTGGGTCAGGCCTAAACAGGCAGTCTGACATCCCTCTCACAATCCAGGACTGCTGGCTCCCAACCACTCACCTGCCTACCTGATCATCCCCTAACTGCTCCCCTACTGGCCCAGTCACCCCCAACTGACGTCCCTTGCAGGCCTGGTTCCTCCCAACTTTCCTCCCCTGCTGGCCATCTTGTGTGTTGGAGTGATGGTTAATTTGCATATTACCCTTTTATTAGGATTTTGAGATGGCAAACTGAAACAAACATTGACCCTGAGGTGTATTTTGATACATTTAGCAACATAACTGATTCTGTTAAATTCAGTTATAGTTTCAGTGGGAAAATGGCTCAGAGACTAGTCAAGTTGAAAGGGGCTTTAAATATTTAGTCAATGATGTTAAAAATTATCATTTAAAGAGATATTTTGCAGATACTATACTATTGGCTCAAAAAAGTTTCCATTGCTATCTGAAACTTTCAAGAATTCCTTTCTTCATTTCATAACTAGTTTAAAAATTCCTCATTGGCTTGATTCATATTGGCTCAAATAAATAAAAAGATGGTTCCCAACTGAAAACATTTAAAGAATTTTGTAACTACATGTAAAGAAACCAAGTGGCTTTAAGAAATTTGGCCAAATGTATAAATGATCTTCATTTCTACATCCTAATTATAAACTGGCTAAGGAGTAGTATACAAAGGGAAAATGAATAATCAGAAGGTCAACTACATTCATCTATTCAAAATGTCTTTGAGTGCCTAGAGTGTCTGGCATGGTGGGGAATAACCAGTCATCGTGCTGCTTCGGTGAGGATTATGGTCCAGAGGGGAGATTGGGCAAAACACCAGAAAACCACCTGTGAGAAGTTTTACAAGGAAGGAACAGCAGGCAATGAGGGGGGAAATGGGATGGGTGGCAGGCATGAAGGGGAAAAAGATAAAGAATTTTGACTGCACGTATGATCAAGTATATTTTTAAATGAAAAACCTTTAAAGTAAATGTATGTGACTTAATTGTAATATTTAAGTGTTAAAATATTTTAAACCTGGGAATAATTATTGAAAATTGTTTCAATAATCTAACCCTGAAAACATACCAAGTTTTAAAATCCTATTCACTGTTATAACAGTATCTGGTATAGTTACCAAGCGTAACCAAAGATTATCTAAATTTCACCATGATTTTCAAAAGCCAATTAAAAAATAAAACTACTCTTTGGATAAGTTTTTCTTTACTCTTATTTTTAAAGGATCAAATAGACAAATAAGTAGTGACCAGAGAGACAGGAGGGAAGTTAGCATGTAGTGTCTTTTTTTTTTTTTTAAGCGCGGGGGGGGGGGGGTGGGGGGGAACAGGCACCATTCTGAACACTTGATTTTTAATTTCATTGAACTTATTGGGGTTACATTGGTTTGCAAAACCATATAGGTTTCAAGTGTACAACTCTATAAAATATCCTCTGCTTACTGCATCATATGCCCATCACCCAAAGCAAAGTCTCTTTCCGTTCAGATCTCCCCTCTTCCCACCTCCACCTAACCCCACCTCCCTTCCCCCCAGGCTATCACCATATCGTCTGTGTCTGTGCATTATGCATATGTGTGGGTTGGGGGTGTTTTTATTTTTTTCTGCTAATCCCTTCACCTTCTTTCATCCAGTACCCCCAACCCGTTCCCTCTGACAGCTGTCAGTCTGGTACCTATATCCATGCCTCTGTTTCTAGTTCATTCCTCAGTTTATTTTCTTCAGTGGACTGCACATATAAGTGAAATCATATGGTGCTTGTCTTTCTCTGACTGGCTTATTTCACTTACCATAATAATCTCCAGGTCCATGAATGCTGTGGCAAAAGGTAAGATTTCCTTCATTTTTATGGTCATGTAGTAATCCATTGTGTAAGTGTATCCCAGCTTTTTTATCCACTTATCTGCTGATGAGCACTTGGGCTATTGTAAATAGCACTGCTATGAACACAGGGATCGCATATATTCTTTTGAATTAGGGTTTCTGGATTCTTAGGATATATTCCCAGAAGTGGGATTGCTGCGCATAAAGGCAGTCCCATGGAAAAATAATGTGTCCTAATAACCAGCTTTGACCATGAATTCTTATTTAGTGATGGGAGATTTCTGAGACAGAAAAGAAGTTAAAAATATTTTTCTTTCTTTTGCCAAGATAAAATTGATACAATGAGATATTATGGAATATTATAATATCCACTCATTGTATAGCCTATATAATAAAAGGCTGATATGCAAATTGTCCCTTTGACCAGGCGTCAAAAAATAGGCAGGCTGGCCAACCACCCATGTTCCCTCCCCCTAGCCATGTTGGCCGGACCTCACTCATGCACCAGGCCTCTAATATATATTTATATCTATATATCTATATACTGAGTGGCCAGATTACTATGCATTCAGAGATCATAATAATCTGGCCACTCAGTGTATATGCCTAACATGTCATTCAAATCTGCACAACCACCCTACAAAAAAGTAGCAGTATTATCCCTAATTTATAGACAAGAGAGACACAAAGGCACTAAGTAACTGGTCAAAGGTCACAGTACAGCACTAAGATGCTATGGGACTCAATGCAAGTCACTTAATATCTCTGATTTCTATTTGGTTTTCTTATCTCTAAAATGAAGGGACTAGATTAGAGGGTTAGTCCTGTTAAATAGAAATAAAAGAGAGTTACAAACGTAATTAAAAACTTCACTTAGAGTAGAAACCAAAAGGAAACAGCTGGAATTAATTTTAACAATATATTTTGTTTAATCCAATGTATATAAAATGTGATTTTTACAAATAATATAAATATTAATGAAACATTTAGGTCCCTATTGCATATTTTTCTCTTACTGCTCATTTTAACTCAAGCTATCCATATTTCAAGTTCTTGGCAGCCTGGCTACCATATTGGACAGTGAACCTTTAGAAATCTATCTCCAATAATTATGTAGACTGTTTCAGTAGTACTCGTTGTTAAAGGTAGGGCACACTAGCAGAGACTAGACATAGTGAAAGGCGTTGTCCACACAGTGTGGTTTGAATGTAGCACTGCCAAGGCCCCCAGCTACAGAAGCCTGAAAGTCCATCTTTGATGGCATTCCTTTGTAGAAAGCAGAAATAAACCATGTTTCTCAATAATTGAAAATATAAATCCCCCTGGCTGGCTAGCTCAGTTGGTTAGAGTCCCAATATGTCCAAGTTGCAGGTTTGATTCTCGGTCAGGGCACATGCAAGCAGCAGTCAATGAATGCATAAATAAGTGGAACAACAGAAATCAGTGTCTCTTTCTCTCTCCCTCCATAACAAATCATATATTTTTTATCTTTCATCTTTCTACTATATATATATATATATAGATAGATAGATAGATAGATAGATATAGATATAGATATAGATATAGATATAGATATAGATATAGATATAGATAGATAAAAATTTGACCAATTAAGCTCTTGGTACAAACTAAAATCTTTTTAGAAGCAGATGGGCTATAAATAGTAAATTAAAGGGTCCTTAACACTTGATGTGAGTTTGAGTTCATCCTATTGGTTGGGCCACTTGCATTTTACATGATCTTGGGGAGTAGGGATCAGAAACCTGTGGAGGGGAGATTCCTAAAAAAAGGTTTACCTACTTACTATTCAGCCTTGCAATCTTATAGCCTGAACTAAAATGGAAAAAGAGATTTTTAAAAATCCAGATAATCACTTGCTGGGTGAAGTCACACCAACAGAAAGGCTGTTGTTGTGACAGGAACATCAATTAATGACAGCTCAGTGACAGAGTGGTGCTGGGGAGGAATTAACACCAGCAGTCAGCACTGGATACTCCACCTGGGCTCCTCTTAGAAGCGGTGTTAACAAAACACATTAGAAGTTACTGACAGAAGCATAGTTAGGCAAGGCGCTTTAAAAACAATCGGGCCCTAAGTGATGGATGAAATTCAAATCTCCAGCTGCACCTTGAGAGGAGAAGGAGTAAGACTGTGGCATGGAAGGGTTTGGGGGAAAATTACTGAATGCCATTATTGAGCTTGTGGCCTGTTCTATGTTCAAGTAAAGCCACTTGAGGAAACCGTGGCAGTGGGATTGTAACGTAAGTCAGTCTGGCTCCAAAGCTAGGACTTGCTTCCTAGATGGAAAGGGTTTTATCACAGAGTCTCCAGGCGGTCAGGAATCGCCCAGTGCAGAAAATACAGCAACCCTCTTTTTAGGTCTTTTCTCGTAGGCTCTACGGGTCTCCAGCCTATGAGTTCCATAGTCATGAATAGGTTTAAACTCAATTCACATTTACAGCACAAAACATATTAAATAATATTACAACCCACAACTAGAGGCAGTTTAGTTGATATCCTTTCATTTGTTTCCTGTGTGTGAAAACAAGAACAGTATTCTTCATTGGCAATCCACACAGAGACTGGTTAAAAGAAACAGAAAAGTATGGGAAGCTCTAGACACAATCAGAAGTTCAGAGCATCTTCATGTTAAAATAAAGGTTTGCCATTCCTCTCAGGAGAACCTGCTGGTCTTTAGCAATCCTGTTAGTTCTAGAAGCAATTGATTAGGCCAAGAACAAGGTTCTCCTTGGCAGTGAATCTCAAGCAGAGACAGGCACGGGCCCTGACAGGGACCTGCATGCCAAAGCAATTGATCATTTATATGCTTTGCAGCCCAGTGCTCAACTTTATTATTTTTTAGAGAGAGTGGAAGAGAGGGAAACATCAACAGACAAATTATGGGAAGATCTCCTAAGCCTGAATGAGTGGCCGGAAAAATGGAAGAATGCTTTCAGAAGGTACCAGCACATTACACTTCTACAGCCACATGTTAAATAAGGGTAACTTTCTTGCACAAAACTGTTGAATTTAATTTCAGAATGCCATGTGCATTGCTTATATGCTATGCCTTGAGAAACAAAAGAATGAAGCTAATGTTTACTGAGCAAATAAATGTTGTTCAGATATATAATTGCATTTAATAACCAGTGCCTAAAAGTACGGCTATGTTCATTCACTTAACAAATATTTCCTGAGCACTTCCACTGTTCTTGGGCATTGTCATAAGCACTTAGAAGGACATATAATAAAATTGGGTGAAGTACATTGTACAGCGGTAGAGGGTGGGAGGCACCATGAAGAAGATAAGCAGAGAGGAGAGGAATGTTACAGTTTTAATAAAGTTAGTCAGGAGAAGCGTTGCTGAGAAGGTGATCACCTGTAGGGGATGAGGGAAGGTGTTCCCGGCCAGGACAACCAATGCAAAGGCTTTGAGGCAGGAAGCAGTGAGGGTGGAACAGTGAACAGAAATGAGAGTATGACAGACAAGGCTCCTGGGGGACCAGTCTGTATAGGGGCTTGTGGTTTGACTTGAACTTGAAAGTGATCTTCCTTGTGTTTGAAAAAAAGTTAGTGTCCAAAGTTACTGTGTCCTTTGCATAGTTGAGAAGAGATGACTATGGACGAAAAGGGGCTCTATTGAAGCTGTCCTCACATGGTGGGTAGTCATGCCCCAGAAATATACTTTAAAAAATATATATTTTATTGATTTTACACAGAGAGGAATTGAGAGGGATAGAGAGCTAGAAACATCCATGAGAGAGAAACATCGACCAGCTGCCTCCTGCACACTCCCTACCAGAATCCAACCTGGGGTCCGCAGACCGATGCTCTATCCACTGAGCCAAACCGGTTTCGGCCAGAAATATACTTTTTTAAGTAAAAGGTTTATCTTTGCCCTAAGCAAGCCCTGTCCATTGTTTCTATGTACCACACCTTTGGAATGCTTCTTTTCAGATCCCTCAAGCAAAACCACCCACCAGAGAGCACAGACTATGTTTATCCTGTAATACAAACCCTGCCTTGGTTTCTTCTGCCTTCACATAATCTTCCTTACAGCTCCCTCCCTGATTCCAATTGCATTAAGGAAACTGCAGGCTGCTATTCTAGGGAGCATTTTTTCTCAGTCTGTTGAGATCTTGCTTCCAGGTGTACCCTTTGTTTGGCTCAAATACATTTTATAAAATTTCTATACAGGTTTGGACACTGTTACATTGACACCGCTGAGCAGCAACAATGGAAGAAGGGAGTGAGGAAGCTACTACAAGAATCCAGGGACAAAAAAATGGTTGCTTAGACCTGGGTGACAGTGAAAGAGGCAAGAAGTGATGGATTCTGGATTTATCCAAAGGTATAGAATTTGCTGGTCAATTGGATGTAAGTATGAGAGACAAGAGGAGCCAGCATAACTCCAAAGACTCAGCATGAGCAACTGGATATATTGTCAATATTTGCATTTTACAAGAAAGATAACCAGATATTATTCCAAAGAGTACAGTCTTCCCACAGTGCTTCATTGCTTGAGGAAAAAGGCAACTGAAATTATGTGCATATAACGTCTACCACACGGATTACAGACTATTCATTTTACAAAAGAAGTGGTAATATCACCCTGACTTATGGGATTTATTGTTCAACAATAAATTGACCCACATGGTATAGGCTGGAAAGAGGATAGAAAATTTACGGATGATAGAATCATATCGGGCTATCTAGGGATACTTGGGTAGAGCTCCATTCTTGAGGCTGATGGCATGATAAATTATCCATAGAATCTCCTTGGAAACCAATGTTTGACAGAAGGAGATGGAGAACAGACTTCACTACCATTAGATAGGCAAACACTGTTTTGCTCTGGCTCCTTCATTTCAACTGTTTCAAATAGAAACTTGAAAAAGTAATTACAGATAGGTTTAAGAGCTGTGTTTTGGACAGTCAGCAAATATGTATACCTTTCCAATTAGTTTTTCATACTGTAAAGGCTAATAGGCTCCAAGAAATGTATTTAATTCCTTCAGGCATCCTCTTTATGTTGTTTCATATGCCCCTGCAATGTAAGTTGATGTTGAGAGAAGATGTAATTCTTTTCCACTATTCTTATTGGAAACATTACATTGGATTTATAGAATCTTCTATGTGGTTATCTTTGTCTATATGCATGAACATGCCATGAGATGGTAATTCCCAACAATTAGTTCTCTTACACCTGCGCCCTCCCTGGACATTCCATTTCAATAAAAGATGCATCTTTCTTCCCAGTCACCTTGACCCAGCTCCCTCCTGTCCTTCGCCTCTATACCAGGACAGTTCCAATATCAAGAATACTCTGGGGGTTGAGGGCAGGTATGGGAGTCGGGTGGGGGACAATGGTAAGATATATTCAGGTATAATACCTTAATTAAAAAAATGGGGGGGGGGTAAAAAAAAGTACTATATAAGAATTCTCTAACTCCCAATGCTAACAGTCCAGGAATGGCTCTGATCTTTTTGGCATCATCTCTCCTCAAATCTGTCCGCACTTCACTTGAGTGGCACGCTGGGGCCGGCTTCATTTTAAAGCCTGGCTCCGGTCATATCACGCTTTCAAAACCCTGTAGTGGCTTCACGTTGGCAGCTGAATGCAGCACACACTCTTCCACCTGCGTGTCAGGGCCCTCCACCGTGTGGCTCCAAGCTGCCTTTCCAGTCTTATCTCCCGGCACTTCCTTTTCAAGGTCACTCCAACTCCAGCAAAACCAATCACTCTTCCCAGAACCTGCCTCCGTTTCAGCAGCTCAGGCCTCGGCTCACAAACATTCCCTCTCGCCTATCGAAAGCTGACCCACCCTCTGGTCCCGTCTGCCATGGGCTCATAAGAAGCTCCAGCTGTTGCCCCTGACGCCGTTATCCCCACCCAGTGTGCGCAGCACTTAAGAGAGGGGCTGAGGCCTGCAGGCTGCATTATCTCCCGCACGCGTTCCAAGCTCCTAGAAGGTGACAAGTGAGCTCTGCTCATCTCGCAGTGGCCCGTGGCGGAGGGATGGTGCCTTACACAAAGCCAAGTTCGGGGATTATCAGTGCCCCGGAGTGTTAGAGTGGCGATGTCTTAAGCCAGGCTGTTTTTAAACTTGACCATTAAAAGCCTTGAGCATTTCCCTTTCACTTCCTAACAGGATATCAGCGGAGACTAACGGATATAACCGTATCTTCCCGGCCTCGTCAGCGTTCTTCCTCCTCTTCGGTATAAATAGGGTTTACATTATGGTGATGCAAAGTCCCCTGTAAAACGGTGTCACGGGGCCACATCGGGGAAGGGGGGGATCAGCGCTAATCTGTTCCTTACTCGCTATTGAGTAAGGGGAACGCGAGACGGTACGTTTGGATCAGAGACAGAAAGGAAATGGAGTTTTCAAGGGAGGAGAAAAAAAATTACAAAAGAAAAACCTGTTTCACAGAGCGCAGTCTGTGGAAAATCTTTCAGCTGAATGTCAAGATTAAGAAAAATCAATAAAACCTTTGAAACCAGAAGTCTGTGAAAGGCTTTTTTAGGCTTGATGGCAAAACACAAAGCTATGGCTTCAAAAAAAGTAAAATCCTCCAGCAACTGCAAAAAGCAGTTCTTCAATATTCAGGAGACTCCACGGCCCCCAAACATGCTTAGCACAAATTGCTTATTACAGAGATAGGGCCAGTCCGGATTCAAAGGGCCAGCGTTTTCAAAGGGACTTTTACCAAGGCTGTAATTAGTTGTTCTGGCAAAAACTGCACACACGTCTAATTGCACATACAATTGGCTAATTGTATCTTCAAAATAAAGGGTAAAGGGTTAATTGTATCCACATCTGGCCACAAAGAAAGAGACTGTCCTTTGAAAATATGACACTCCACTTAGATGAAAATTTGCATTAAACAACCATCCCTATTACTACTAATAATTATAATAATACCACATGCTTACAAATTAATAAATACCTTTCATCGTGATCCTAAAAACACTTCACAAACATTAATTAATCTCACAATACTCCTACGCGGTATGAAAGGCGATTATCCCAATGGTGTCCATGAGGAAACACAGGCACGTTAGGTAACCGTGGAAAGCTAGGAACTGAAGCTCCCAGCCCCCAGCTCTGTACACTGGCTCCCGTCAGCAGGGAGGGTCAGTGGGGAGTCTGGTTGATGTAATCAGCGAAAATGAGCCTAAAACCAATGCAAAGCTCAGTCATCAAAGTCTCCAAAGAGTCAAAACTGGCCTGTGATTTAGAGACTACCCTACCTTCTTTTATTCAAAGGAACACACAGCGCATCAAGGACCGAGCTAACAAGTAGAACTTTTCTGCTCGTTGGTTTGATTTTATGTTCAAATATTTCAGATCATTTTTAAAAAGTATGGGCCACTACAACTCCAGCAAAACCAGTCACTCTTCTCAGGACCTGCCTCCATTTCAACAGCTCAGGCCCTGACTCACACAAAATGCATCCCCAATGGTTGGTTCTTTGGAAAACATGTGAGAAGACCAAGTCCCTGTAAGAGATGGGTACTTGGGATGTTCCCGCTACAGCAGCTCGGAGAGGAGGACATAGGGCACGAGGTAATGGACTGGGACGCAGTGAAAGTAACGTTACCTCGACTCAAATCGCCAGGCAGGAGCATCCAATCTAGACCAGCCCAGAGCAGCTAGCTTAATACAAATACATTTCCTTACAAATGCATTAAGTGTGATGGCATTAGTGTTTGTTTACCTAAATACCTCCTTTAAGAATGAAATAATGAGGGTTCACTTCTAACAACAACAATAAAATATATACATTTCAATGACTGGTTTATTTATTTATTTTTTTAATAATTAAAGCAAAAGTTCTCAAATCCACACCAGAAATGTTTGGGTGATTTTCTTATTCATAAGTTCTATATGCAGATATGTATAATGACGTGGAGAGATGAAAATGCTCCCTCAACTCAATTCCCTTGTCCATGAAGACACATGCTGGAAGCACCAAGGTGAGCAAGACAGAGCCTGCTCTCACAGACACAGGTCTATGCGTTTCCTTATCATCATGCAAACCTACTGTAGCTCTTCCTACTAGGGTTTTGAAGCAATATCCAATAGAAGAATAGAGAAAGTCAGGGACAAGGAAAAGAGAAACCAAATATGCTGGAAATAAGAATCGGTATGACTTTCTCCACTTCAGAGCTGAGCACCCAGACCAAAAAGACAGACACACGTCTTACAAAAGGAAAAAAATGGCAAAAGAGAGGAGGAGACACTGGAATATAGAACTAAGTTTTTAAGAATGCCTAGAGGTAAAAATACAGTGGTGGAGTACCGAAAAGGGAGAACTGACTTCCACCCCCATGGGGGAGGGTGGGAAACAAGTACTTCCGGGTTGGGCATGAAGGTCAGGGCCGAGCCCCCGGTGGTGGCTGCTGCAGAAAGGGACATTCCACACCCAACACAGGAGGCAGGTTTGGGAAGGGGAGGTAGATTCTAGCCGCCCCGAGTACAAGCTGGAATGCAGTCCTAGACGGGCCTGGCCAGAACTCCAGCCCCACTGGCAAACGCCAGGCTACAGTACAGGTAACACGAGATTTTTGAGAGAGGAGGGGAAGGTGGGAATACAACTTTTTCTATGTTCTTCTTCTAAGTATAAACCCTTGACACCATGTAAAGAATGGACCAGGAAGGCAAAAGTCAGGAGGAAGAAAGCTCTGTCGGGAAGCTCTGTCATAAATCAGATGGGGATGATAAGGGCTCATCGCTGGCCCGGGCACAGCAGAGGTAAAGGGAAGGACACAAGGAGGCTCTGGCAGGACTCGGTGAATAATTAGATGTCAGGAAAGAGATGAGTGGCGCATGCGCTGGAGCCCCTAAATCTACCTGACCACGGGTACCCAGAGGGCAGATGCGGCAAGTTTTTCTACTGTTTGATTAGGGCCAGTGTCAATAAAATTAACATATACCTTTGTGTCACGCTATTTTTCACCAGTGGAAAGTATGCATTGTTGTTTTTAAAAATCTTTAAAATAAATATGGAATGTGCTGTCAACCATGGTATGAGACTGGTTATATTTCTGGCTCAGGTTTCAGCATTTTCCTTTTCTCCTTATTTATAAAAGAGAAAGTGAGCTTTAATTTTGTTTTCATGGGTTGATATGATTTTCACTCTCTACGTGTCTTCCCAACCTCCTCCCACATGGTCAGGGATAATGCAAAACTATGATCAAAAGTAAATGCTTAAAAACTACTTGCTGAATACATTTAGCAAAGGCAAATAGAAATCACCTGTCCCCCAAAGCTGAGGACAGTGATTGCTTAGTATCTGTGAAATGCAGGTATGTAGGGGATTTCTGCTCATTAAATGACAATTCTAAAGACAGTCAAACCTCAGGGAAGGGAGGGGACGGTGGGGGTAAGGATTACCCAATGTGTAGCTATGAAAATCTGCTCGCTGCCCCACCAACGCCAAGTCCTCAGTGCTGGTGGTAAAAATTGTTCTAGAATAGATAGAACGGGGAAGTGTGTGGGAGATGCTGCCATGCACTTAGGTCTCTGTAGAACGTGGCATGATTATATGGTCAATAGAATACAATCAGAATGCTACCCTCTCCAACAGTGTCCACCTCTGTGTTTTGAAGGAAAACCACTGATTTTTATCTGCCCTCATGGAAAAACATTGTCAGTGACCTCCTAACACATGCAAAATAGAGGTCAAGCTTTTAGTTTTGATATTCAGCTCCCCAGATGGTCTGGGCCAATTGACTTCTAGTCATAATTCCCTCTAGGCTGGCCGTGATGCCTGCACAGTGAGGATTTGTACCACTGACTGAGCAAGGGCGGGGCGGGAGGGGGAGGAGCCCCGGGAGGCTGCATGGGCTAGGAGGCAGGCAGGGTGGAGGGCAAGGCAGGTCAGGGGCTATAGCCTTTCCTTCCTACATCAAAGCCTTAGTGGCAAGCCCTCAGCCTTGCACGTGTGAGCGTGTGTGTGTACACACAGAGGTCAGGGGAGGGGTCTCTGGGGATAGACCTTGCTGCTGTGAGCTCAGAACCAGGGGCTCTGGGAAGCCTGAGGCAGAGCTGGGGCCCCGATTCTGACTCAGTGACTTGGCAGTTAAGTGTCTGACTGAGTCCAGTACCTCTGAGTGACGTGGAGAAGTCATCTCATGTTTCTGAGTAGGAACAACTGAATGATATATGTGCATACACTGCACTCAGCACAGTACCCAAGCATAGGAGAAGAGAAATAAATAATGGTGTTTGCTATTACTTAATGTCAGATCCAGCACACCAGAGATCTGGGAGCCAGGCTTCTAACCTCATTTATCCTTAATTAACCAACCAGCCACTATCAAAATCCCCTTTGGTTCCTAAAACCCTGGGTTGTAAACTCAAAGGAAGAATTCAGTGAAAATATTTTCAACTTGATAACTGGTTTTTATAGGTCTCCCCCCCCCAAAAAAAAAAAAAAAAGATGGCAGTGGTAAATGGCCTTTGGTGGCAGGGTGGATGGATCTGGAGAGTATATTGCTGGGTAGTGTGGGCCAGTCGCAGGGAGAGGTACCATGTGATTTTGCTTATGTGTAGAGTCTAATGAATGGAATAAGCTAACAAACTAAATAGAAACAGACTCATAGCTGTCAGAGGGGAGGGGAAAGGAGAGCTGGATGGAAAAGGTGAAGGGATTAAACAAAACAAAATGACAGACATCATTTTGGTGATTGCCAGAGGGAAATGGGGGTGGAGGGAGGCAGGAGAGGATCAAAGGAAAGAGATCATGTGATGGAAAGAGACATGATGTGGTGTGAACACACAATAGAATATACAGGTGGTATGTTATAGAACTATACACCTAAAACCTATATAATTTTATTAACCCACTAGAGGCCCGGTGCACAAATTCATACACCAGTGGGGTCTCTTGGCATGGACTGCGGGATCGGGCCAAAACCAGCTCTCCAACATCCCCCAAGGGGGCCAGATTGGGGAGAGGGCCCAGGCCGGGCCAAGGGGCTCCACCAGGGCATGATTGGGGCCGGGGAGGGATGCAAGAGATTGGCCAGCCAGGGAGGTACCACAGGAGGGCTCCAGGGCATGTCTGGCCCATCTTGCTCAGTCCCCATTGGCCAAACCCCAGCAGTAAGTTAACCTACCAGTCAGAGCGTCTGCCCCCTGGTGGTCAGTGCACATCATAGTGGTTGAGTGGCCTTAACATATCATTAGCCTATTACACTTTGATTGGTTGAACAGACAACCAGATGACCAGACACTTAGCATATTAGGCTTTTATTATACAGGATGTAATCCCAATAAATTGACTAAAAAACAACAATACCTATTCCCTTAAGAGCCCCTATCTCCTGACATGCAGCGACAGGGCCCAACGATAACACCACAGGCAGCTGCTGGGCCAGCCAGTATCACAACAGGCAGCGACCTGGCCGAAGAGAGGGAGGGAAATGACCATCTTTCACCTGGACAGCAGTGTTCATTAGGGAAGTCACTTTCAGCTACCTGCCCTCCATAATTACAAAGCATACAGGAAATTCACTTCCTCTCTTAATTCCCTTTTTTAAAGGTCTTTTATCTGTAATTCTACTGCTAGAGATTTCATACTAAATGAGCGAAAAGTAGGAGTGGGTGAAGAACAGAATCCCAACTCCGCCACAGGTGTCCTGGTAGCTTCCAGAGTCAGTATTGCTGCTTTATAAAGAGCATTTTCTTCTTTCAAATGAGAAGCAGGATACAGATGAGAATAGAGTGTGCCTCTTCCTGTTGCCCCCAAAATATGGGGGTAAATGAGGACACATTCTTGAAGCACTTGAGCTTCCGAGGATTGCACCTGTGTTACAATATCTCTGGTGCTGGGCTGGGTAGGATGACCAGCAAACAGCAAGTGCAGGAGGGCCAGGCATAGAATTTACCCGACTCGGGAGTTCTTTAAGCTCCTAAGAGAGCTGAGTTATGGTCATGTTTGCCAGATCCAATATTACTTTTAAGTTTAAATATGACCCAGATATTACAAGGGACAAACTTATACTAAAAAATTATCTCCTGTTTATGTAAAGTTCAGTTTTAACTGGGCACCCAGTATTTTTACTTGCTAAATCTGTCAGGCCTCGTTATAGTGGTACTCTAAGGGGGAAGAGTTGGCTTAATTAATCATCTATTTATCTTATTTATGGAATTTTGATTTCTTGTATATAACAGGAAATGTTTTAGCTACAAATGAAGGAATTATGAGGCATAACAGCATGAAAATGTGAGCATATGCGACTATAGTAAATTATAAAAAATCTCCCAACAATGTTAGAAACCTCATCTTTTAAAAACTATGCCCTGATTATTTTTATTTTTTGTGTTAATCCTAACCCATAGATATTTTTACATTGGTTTTTATTCTGTTATTCTATTCTATTCTATTCTATTCTATTCTATTCTATTCTATTTTTAGAGAGTGGGAAGAGGGGGAGAGAAAAAGACAGACACATTGGTTGCCTCCCACACTGGAGCCAGGGAAAGAGCCTGAAACTGAGATATATGCCTTGACCAGAATCAAGCCTAAAACCCTTCTGTCCCAGGGCTGATGCTATATCCACTGAGCCAAACAGGCAAGGGCTAAACTTGTGCCCTGTTTAAAACAGGGGTGGGGTATCTCTCCTAATTAATAAGACAGGATATTATTAGTACTATCAGAAAGACTAAAAACATTCATTGACAATAAGTACAATAAACTCAAAGACAAGTATTTCTAAAAAGCAAATAACCCATAAGAATGTAGAGGCAAACAAACAAACAAATAAATAAATAAAACCCACAATCTTTTCTAAAGAAATAGCATTTAGAAAAATAAAATGTCAAAGCATACTTTCATGATAAATGACAGAGAAGAGAAGCTCTCCACCCCCCCCCCTTTTTTTTTCTTCATGTTCATGGAGCTCTTACTAAAATGTCCTCAATGAACTGCCAGAAACAGAGGGCCATCTTTGGAATGCAGGGCAAGGTGAAAAGACCACTGTCCAAACCTGCGGCGTTCACACACACAAGGCATTGTAGCTGTTTTTTATGCACTTTCAGCTCACTTTTATTACTTCCAGACCTCTTTCCTCATTACGGCGCAGATATAAACAGGGAGCTACTTCTGGGGCAGATAGCAAATGCCCTGTCTGCTGGTGAGATCCAGACCTCCACCTTGCATGCATATCAGCTGGAGGAAAAGAGAGCCCTTATTCATCAAATTTAAAAGCGCTCTCATTTCATGCTAATTGTATGGTCCTTTGCATGATATACAAAAGATTGCCTGAGATGAAAAGGCTTTAAAAAGAAAACTACCAGTCTGGGAGGGTTTTGGGGGTTTTTTTGGAACAAGATTAACTTATTACTTTTTCAGAGAAAGTAAATGACTAATTCAAGTATTACATTTATCTCCACAAAATGACCATTACAGGTTTTATTATTATCCAAGTCTATTCAACTGTCTCTCTCTGCCTAACATGTGACTTCCTTCTGCTTACTTCAGTGCTTTCAGACCCTGTAGTTTGGTGTTGGACAGTTCAAAAATTAAAGAATTTAAAATGAAGTACACATATATTTTATATGATTTATTTTCACCAAAGGATACTGAAACCTCCCTGGGAAAGAGGCTGACTATGAATAAAAATAAATATTTTGCATACTTTATAAAAAAAATACTTGTGTCCTAGCTCCCACATGTAGATTCTGCTTCGGCAGGTTTTGTATAAAAGAACAAAATCAAAAAGTCATTTTTGGTTGTGAATATTACCTGTAATATAGTGACAAAATATTATTCAAGGGTTGTCCGTAAGATGGGCTATGATCATTTATGACACACCGTAATTTATGGAAGATGGAAACATGAATTGGGTGTTTGAAAACCAGCATTACTTAGATTTATGCTACTATAAGTATCAACCATTAACCATGTAAGAGCCACCGGGGAAGAGGTGGAAAGGCGAGAAGCAGTAGGTTCGGCTCTTTCACTTGGAAGGCACAACCACAAAGCAGCACCCCCCCTTCCCCTCCCCCCCCCCCCCCCCCCCGGACCATCAGCCAACTGGATGAGGGTTGGCCACTGCAAGGAACAGCCACTCAGCCTTCAGCCCTTGAAGGGAGCCGAGGAACTGGGCTCCCAGACCTCCAGAAGGATTGGTTGTTCAAATAGGTTGTTAAAACTAAAGTGTGCAAACTGAGGTGTGTGTGTTTTTCTTTAACCTATTAGATTGGCATTGTCCGATAAAAATATAAGGTGAACCACATGTGTAATTTTAAATGTTCTGGTGGCCATAGTGAGAAAGTGAAACAAAATAGGTGAAATTAATTTTAGATTCTTTTTATTAATGTAGTCTATCCAGAATATTTTCATGGTGACATGTAACCAACAAAAAAGTATTGAGATTATTTCGTGGTTTTTGTAAATGCCAAGTTTTTAAAAACCAGTATGTATATTTTCAGCACGTCTGAATTCAGACCGGTGAGATGTCAAATGTTCAAGAGTTACATGGGGCAAGTAGCAACCACGTTGGACAGTACAGTTGCAGTTTCACAAACTAAAAACCCCTTGTTCTTAATTACCACCTGACGTTTTCCTGGGAGACAAACCCCAAGCCGCCATGGAGGTTGCTTGTTCCTTGTGTCGATGAACATAGTAAACACACAAGAAGAGCTGCACCGCTGACAACACAGCTTGGATCCTGAGAAGGTCATGCTTAACTCTTATTAATAATAAGTCTTTACATATTAAACTATTTGTCTTCCCTGGGCACAGGGTTGATCCTGTCTCAAATGTCGGAGTCTTAGTTTTCCTCTGAGGACTTAGTTATCAGCCACTTCACACAGGACTCAGAGCAATTGTCACGTCTCTACCACTTGCTATCTGAGTAATAACATTCTGAAGTAGTATGTTACTTAATGCTTAAATCCAAACTGGTTTATGAGTAATTGGTAAGACTCAAAAGTTTCCTCATGCAAAGAGTTCCAAAAAAAAAAAAAATCAAGACCAGAATAACTAAAAACAAATCAGCACCTAAAATACACTAAATTCCAGGCTAATAAGCTCGTCGGCCCTTAATGAAACGACAAAAGACAGCTTAAGGGCTTGCATGCCAAAGTGAAACCCAACAAACCATTTTCAAGAGCTGAGCAGGCAGGATCATTAATAGAAAATAAGTGACAGAGAGGAGCCAGCATTTAATCCTCAAATCTGAATATACAACATTAAAAACATTTTTTTTTCCTTTCCTTCTCTCTCAACACCTGGGAAAAATAAAGCCCTGGATGGGACCCTCTGCCTGACAGGTCTCAGTAACTCTCCTCTGAGCGTAATGCCTGACTGACTCAATCCCTTTGGCTGCACTCCGGCACGGCTTCCAAGGCATCAATCATAATTCCCTTCCAATTAAACACACACCCACTCCAACACTTACTGACTGTCCAGCGTATGTTACGTATATTGACATATAAATATTACATATTGGCCCATTTAATTCTCACCGGTAAGTAGTACCATGCCCATTTTATTGCAAAAAAGAAGCTGAGAACTTTTATCAAAGGCACCAAAGGTACCTGGCAAAGCCAATATCTGAGCCCCGAGTCTGTCTGCTGACCAAGCTCACGTTCTGGCCGCCATCCATGCTACCGCAGGGTGCTGTGACTCCACTGGGGTGAGGGCTCGATCCCAGGACAACGTCTCTCTAAATTAGGCCTCCACACTGATAATCTGAGATCCAACAGGTAAACCCTCTAAAAAAGTATACGGAGAGCATGAAAATCACAGGTGGTGGAGGAGGAGCCCCCGAAGTGGTGGCTGTGGCTGTGGTGTGAGGGACAGACACCGGGCAGCAGCTGGGCAGGGCAAGGCTCTGGAAAGGAAGCCCCTTCCGCCCTGCCCTCCAGCCAACAAGGACCTGAAGAAGGCACGCTGGATGGGAGGTACGTGCGTGAGCCCGAGCACGGGAGAAAGGTGAGGCTAGGTGCCCAGTGTCACATATTCTCACAATTAAACACTTACTTGTAATTTCATCAAAGATGACTTTTTAAAGAAAGAGGGAAAGAAAATGTATCCCTTAAATGAAAAAGCACATTTTAAGTATAGACTTATTTTATAGAAGTACTACATAAATATTTATGAAAACATTTTAACTCTTTCCACAGTGAATATGAAGCAGCTAAAAAGACAATTCACAAGAAAGTTAAAAGTCATGTCCAGGAAATATGGGGGGAAGGGGGGATGCATGTCTTTTTGCAATAAAATGGGATTAGTAGATGATAAGAGCAAAATAAAGTATGCAGATAGATAGTTTATAGGGTCCAAAAAGTTATTAAAATTGAGCTAATTTTAGTAAATTTTAGGTTTGAGCATCCCCCTGCCAGAGGAAAAATGATTTGACAGAAATTCACAATGGCCATAAGAAAAAGGGTAGTATCACTTCAGCAGAGACACAATATTTTCTGAGCATGAAGACAATAAGAAATCAGAAGACCTAACTAGGCCTTCACACGGGAAGGTATGTGATGGAGTAGACGCTGCCTCAGTAAAAATGCATCCATAATAAACGTCACAGTGTATTCCACACAATAGTTTCTCACAGCGTTACTCACTCAGGCTGAAAACAGTTCTGGGAGGCAATCTGTGCAGGATGAAGACAATGAGGTCGGAAGATACAACTCTGCTGGGCTGACTTCATCCAGCAATAAATCCCAGAATACCGAGATGAACCAACACAGAACGTCCTTCAATAATTCTCCAACTGAAACCAACTGAAGGAGGATTATACCACAGGTTACTGACTCTTTGCAGTTCAGAGATCCTGGGATGTTTGGGGGGGCTTTTTATCACTATGTAAATGGTGCTTCCGTCCACTGTCACTGTGCTCTGAGGTACAGTATATGCCCGTCTCTTCTCTTTATCCAAGTGGCATAAAAAGGCAGGGGAAACGTGGGTTGCTTTTACTTATTAAAGACCCTGGCTTTTAGCTTTTACATTAGGAAGTTCTAGAAAACATACATTTTCTATTACATAACTGCTGTTAGACACAATTTATGAACTCACACCCATAATGAGTTCTTAACTAATTTAAAAGGCAATGTGCAAAAGGCATGTTTCTAAGAACATGACATCCCCAAAGTGGACATTAAACAGTCCTTGAATGGGTGGAAATTAATGCCAATTATTGAACAGGGTAAGAAGAACACAGAAGTCCATAAAAAAAAAAACAAAAAACAGAGCTAGCAGGAATGGGGCCTGCTGGCTCTGGAAAGAAATGCAAAACCTATGGCAATGCAACTGAGCTTAGCTAACGTATACTTTTTTCTCTGTGTATTCACACTGGTGTGCTCCATTGAGCATATTCACAGAAAGGGTCCTAAGAAAGGTAACAAAGTGGAATATTCAGCAAATGGCTCAGTCCAAGCACACAACTGCACGCTGCTTTCACACTAGAGTCGGATGAAATTTATCCTTCGAAAAGAATTATCTAGTTGTGCGAAGACAACATAAACGTGATTGTGCTTTAATTTCAAACTCTCTGTGTAGTTGCAAGAAGTCAGGGCTGGTAACATGATCCAAAGGAGGGGAGAATAAGGACCATTTGCTACTAATTAACAAACGGGGGATTAGAAAAAGATGGCTGTGGGAAATGGGGAACAGTTGTTCTCCCAACATGGACCTCTCACCCTGCTGGGTCTGTGGTTTTTAAAAACGACAAAAGTAAAAGCTGGAAATATGACAAGGAAATGACTACCAAAACATAAACAGAATATTCCATATGGTTTTTTAAAATAATGGTTTCTAAATTGGAGCTAGAAGACTAGATTTGTGAAGCAAAAAAAAAAGCTAGTGTTTCCACATTAAGGTTCCTCCCAAACATACAGAATAAACACGCGTGGGGTCTGATGCAGCTCCATGAAGGAGTAACAAGGTCCCAGTTCTGATTCTAATTGCAATCAATTGCAGTGAATCAACAGATGAGGTAGGCAGTGAAAGTGATATAACTTCAACCAACTCAGATTGCCAAAGTTAAATAAATATCATCGTGGCGACTTGACGCTACCTAGCTCCGTCAAGCAGAGCCACAGAGCAGCAGGTTAGCAGGTTTCTGGCAGGAAACACTCGGTGCTGAGCAACAGACTGTGTACACGAGCAAGAAACATTGCGTAAAACTCACACTGCTGGCTTCCCCGCACCATATGTGCCTTTTGGATGGGAACAGGGGCAGCTCTCACACACCTCACATATTTTGGGCTTCCAGGCTGGAATGAATGAACATTATGTTTCACTGTGCCGGTTAACCCCAATGGAAGCCAGAAAAATACCAGAATTATGACCTTTCGGTTATATATATTTTTTCCAGCAAAACTGAATTTAGGACAACCATGGAGTGGTAACAAAATCGGACAAATGTGAAGTAACAGAAAAGAAATTAACGAACGCCAATAAGCTTGTCTCAAGTTAATTCATCTTGCCAATGTTTTGAGCAGTCAACAACCTATGCTAATCTGATTTGTCAAATATAAAAGTCAGGAATTTATAGATTTAAAGTGGCCACATTTATCATTTCCAAAGACAGGCTTTGTAAGCAGGAGCCAAGATCTTGGGAGTGGTTTTGGCAGTCTGACGCTTTACCTATAAGGACCACTGGCCAAGTCCTTCCTAACAAGCATGAAAGCGCCATTAATCAGTGCCCCAAATCTTCATTATGGGGCAGGTCCCCCTCCCTGCTTTTTCCTTTACAGCCCTTCAAAGCAGTAGTATGAAGGTTGGCATTTGGTGGCAAAATCCCAGATCACTGTTCCCAGAGCTAAGGAGCCAGGACTCCTGGGAGGAAAAGGTCTCGGCCACTGCATCTAACCAACCTACTGCACTGACTAAGGACTGGAGTTGAAGAGAAGCTTAGCAACGTGTTCTAGATCAGACACTGGGTGAGCAGAGGAATCCAGCAAAAAATACACTTTCTACTACATCACCTGGCCCAGTAATTGAAATGAAAATAAAGTTTGGAGAAATGCACTCTACAACATCTTCTTCCCCAAAGGTATCGTGCATAGGATAAACACATCAAAAAATTAAATTTACCATTTAATTGACATAAAAAGGACAGTAATCCAACTTCACCTTCCAGTAAATCAGCAATTTGAAAGGGTTTTATATTAACAGGCTAAGCGCCATGTCAGTCACCAGTTTCTGACACTATACTTTCCGTCCGGAAGGCAAAACAGGCTAGGCTAGGTGCTTAGCTTGGTAAGAAAAACAAAGAACCTCACACTCATCTGACAAAATTATATTCTCATAAACTGTTATAATGGGAGAAATTAGTCTCTTCAGAGTCTCAGCATCATAGATATACTAGTAAAGGAAAAAGCAAGAATTTTAGACAAATACATGCTCAAACCAGTAGCCCACCCCCTTTTTTTTTGGGGGGGGGAGTAGAGGGGAATATGACTAACTGATAGAATGACAATGACAGTCAGGATGATCAAGAGAAAAGTTTGGGCCAGGTGACTTACAAAGGGATGTGAGAAATAACCTCCAAGTCACCTTACCCTTCTTCTTGCTGAAAAGTCCCCTGGGTGAGAGAGCAGGTATTTTGACCAATTGTGATCAGATATGATGCTCTAGGATCAACTAATTAAGGAATTTTAAGCCTAAATGAACCAACATATCTCCTAAAGATCATCTTCAATAGATTACTCAATTGGTATTAGTGCCTTACAAAATAGTCCTTCTATTAAGCGAAACTTCCCTTGAGTGAATACATTGCTTCCTCACACCAACCTCACTGTCATTTAAAATAGAAGATACACTCATTATAGACAAATTGGAAAATCAGAACACTGGAAAGAATGATTTAACTTACCTATCTATCATCCCAGAGGCAACTAAGCTTCATGTTTCCATGCATTACACCATCCTTTTCTGCAGTTTTCACATAGCAACAATTATACTGTGTATATAATTGTGTACCTTATATTGCTAACTAAAATTATGAAACCACGAGTCTACATTTTATTGAAAAAATAATCATAACTTTGACTTATGGAAATGAAAAATATTCCACTGAGTGGATTGTGATCTTTTTGCACATATAACTTCTTGTGGATTTAAAAGATTATTTTCTTAGAACAGAATCCTGAAAATGGAATTACTGTCAAAGTATATTAACATCTTTATGGTTCTTGATACTTACTGCCAAAATGCTTTCCAAAAAGGGTTGTAACCATTTTAAATTGCCATCAATATCAATACCCATTATACTTGTATTTGGACTATGATATATTATGAGAAGAATCAGTTTCACAAAAATCTTTATAACCCCCAAACTTTAATTTCATAAACTGATATACCACGTTATACTGAAAATTTCTTAAAATAGAAATCCTAGCATCCAGTAGATGAATGTTTGCTATTAATACTATTCTTGAAAATCATTCCCCCCCCCCAGTCTCTTTACCTATATGCAACCCCAATTCTTTTCCACAGAGAACTCAGTTTTAAATGAGAGGATCTTACTCCCCTTTCAAAGGAGTGGCAACCAAAGTCTACATTATCTGGAACTCACAAAGCTCATGGATATTTTCATGCATTTGAATGACTATCTGAAATAAAAGCAACAAGGAAATTAGTCCCTGTAGGGTCTGAAGGCTCTGTTACAAGACATAAAGGAAGTATGAAAACACATTAGAGGAAAAAGGAATGTTTCACTCATATGTACATTCCATGCCTTTTTTTAAAAAAATTAACTTTTCCCTAAATTACTGAGCTATGAGTCCCACATGTAACTGAACTATTCACAAGTACACAAATAAAACATAACAAATACCATGCACTAGATTGAGAAGTGTGGTTGAAATGACAATAAACAAGTCCCCCAAACTCTAATTTTCCAGGGATTCTAATATGCACTTAATTTTAGCAAATATTTTGCTGTTGTTGCTACTGCCTTAATTACCGTTTTTGTAACTGCTGTCTATTAAATTTCCTAGTACATATTGGCTGTAAGACTGTTTTAGGTCTTCATTAAGAAATTATACTTAATATGCAATAAGGTACTTTGGCTAACAGAAGTTGGGGGGATATTAGTGTCACAGTTTATTATTCTAAGTAATTTTTGTGTCTTCTGTCTGTATAACCACAAGAGGATCTCAATACCACCAACTGATAATAATCTTTATAAATCCTACTTTGCAGCTCCACCATCTGTTAGTTATTATTTTATATGTGGCTCCATATGCATATGTGAATTAGTTGTCACTCAAGACAAATATACAAATGGAATTGTGGTTTTGTGGGGAGATTTTTATTGGCTTGTTTTTGTATTTTGCTATTTTAGGCCAGAGAACTAAATAAATAAACATATTTCTCAGTCTTGGAGACTAAAAATAAGTGCAAATTAAAAAAAGTAATTTTAGTAGTGCAAGTAAAAGAAACTTAAGTTCAACAAACATAATCTAAAAGTATGTATTAAGATGTTTTGTTGAATTGCGCAACTCAAACCTATATAAGTTTGTTAATCAGTGTCATCCCAATAAATTCAATAAAAAGGGAAAAAAATAAAGAATACGGAAAAACTATATGTTAAAAATAGTAGCCATCACCCTAACCGGTTTGGCTCAGTGGATAGAGCTTCAACCTGTGGACTGAAGGGTCCAAGGTTCAATTCCAGTCAAGGGCATGTACCTTGGTTATGGGCACATCCCCAGTAGGGCGTGTGAAGGCAGCTGATCAATGTTTCTCTCTCATCAGTGTTTCTAACTCTCTATACCTCACCCTTCTTCTCTATAAAAAAAAAAAAATCAGTTAAAATATATTTTAAAATAGTAGTAATCAATATTGGATATAATTATATTAAAAATCTGAAATGTACATATCCGTAGCTCTCAAAATATACTTACAAAACCAAACACGAACAGGCCCACTAGTAAATTAGTAGCTAGCATGGTTCTCGTATTCACAGTATAAAACACTGCCCAGGACTCTCGATGAGAAAAGAATGACTAATGCCTTGCTTGCTTGTAATGTTTATTCCCTGAGGAGATGAGTCACAATGGCACAGACGGAAAGCGGACCTCCCATGAGTGAATGTGTGGGCTTGTCCCCCTGGAGCCCGTCACAGGCGCCTACACCAGCGGAGGCACTAAGCAGCTCCAGTGCCATCACCACTCCCTCCCCACATCTACCCCGAAAGGCAGTCAGAAAGAAAACAAACAGAAACAGAGTGAGGGGCTGGTCCTCCAGTTGCATAATCAGTCCCAAACTTTTCCCTTCCAAGTCCTAGAGTCTAATGACCAATTCTAGTAAGCCCAAACGTAGGATTACAGGAGCCTATACTCGCTGCACACCCAAAATAGGGTGAATTCTGCTCAAAATTACCCATGGCTCTTAAAATGCAGACTAAAGCGCAATCTGAGAGAAACGATATGTGATGACTGAATTAGTTCAGCGTTTCCCTACATTATCCTATTTTAGGTGGTAATCCTTTCGGATCATCTACGGGGAACACTAAGGCAAAAACAGTAGCAACTAATTTAAGTCATCATTGAGAGAAACAGCGAGGAAGAGTGAAGAAGAGACAAACTGAGAAATGATTTTCTGGAAAGAATGCTGCATTATTTTTAGTTTCACAAAATAAAAAGTCCCACTCGGCACTCAATGCAAATAAATTTGCTGCTTTCCATAGTCTTTTGTGGAAAGGTATTAAGATATCTCATAATTCAACTCTGTAAAAAATTAACTTATTTGATGCCTAAACTAGATCTCCTTTTTTCAAATTATATTCCACCTCGATGTTAGGATTTCCATGATGTTGGTGAGAGAGCTGTTCTTGGAGAGAGAACACAGTGTTGAAGTATACCTGGGCTGCAAAGTGTAAGGGAAAATATCACAGACTACTTAACAAAATATTTTAACTTCCATGAAAAAAACTACAGTGTAGCATAGACACATTATATTTCTTTAACCCTTTATTATGTCATTGAAAAGAAAGTTACATGCCATGATTTGCTTCTGTATTTTTCAACTATTCTTAATGAAGAATTTTATTTCACAAAAAATTATCTAAGTAATATAAAAATTGATTGTATAAGTAATAAAAAATTGTCATGGTTCAAAATACATCATGCATGAAGTCTTTCTTGAGTCTCACTAATGTTATTTCTTCCTCTGTTGAAATATCAGTTATTTTATTCCAGTTTATATTATAGTGACTTGTAGAGTATCCTAATTATCCATGGATAGAAAGTTTTTGCTTCTATAAGTAGGAGTCACAGAGCTATATATATATATATATATATATATATATATATATATATATATATCCGCAGTTCTAACAATTCCCTGAAAATAGAAAGCAATCTGCATGTGTGTCTGAATTCTCCAAAAACCTTATTTTGTTATACTAAAAGCCATCTTCAAAGGGTCCTTAAAAAAATTGTTCTATTTTGACAACTAAGAGTGTTATTTTTTAAAATATATTTTATTGATTCTTTACAGAGAGAGAGAGAGGGTTAGAAACATCGATGAGAATCATCAATCAGCTGCCTCTTGCAAACCCCCTACTGGGGCTGTGCCCGCAACCAAGGTAAATGCCCTTGACCGAAATCGAACCCGGGACCTTTTAGTCTGTAGGCCGACACTCTATCCACTGAGCAAACCAGTTTCAGCCTAAGAGTGTTATTTTTTAAGCCTTACAGAATCCATACTAATTTACCATATATGTTCTCATACTAAATAATATCTCAACAGTTCTTGTATAGCCATTAAAAATTAAAATAATGAGAATCTGTCCTGCTAGGTACAAGAATCACTTCTTAATCAGATGTAAATCTTTTTTAAAAAACTAACCACAATCATTACACATTTCCTTACTGATGTTGTAAGAGTGCCAAAAATAGAGTAAATCGACAGATTTTTTTTAAATGGGTAACGCCTAAGAAATGTAATTATTGTTTACAGAGAGAGAAAAAACAATTGTGTGTTTAAAATAGACAGTGGAAAACAGAATTTAAGGAAGAAATCTGTTCATAAAACAGCACTGATAGGGGACCCCTGATTTGTCCAGCTGTCCACCCAGAACTCATCGGCAGGGGCTGTGTCACACCAGAGCACTGTCCCTTCGCGGCTGAGGCCATGACGCTAGTTAAGGGGTGCTCTCCACCCTCCAGACAACACGGGTGGTAGCGGGACCTCGCAGTCATCTCTGGCTGAGGGAGCAGGGAAGACGGCTCACAAAGGAGGTGGCATTTGAACAGGGTTTTAGGGTTAAGCTTTATTCTGCAGATTTCAAGACATTTGGGGGGTCAGGAGTAACAAAACTTGCTATTTTTAGACAGAGGTTTGGGAAAGAGACTGCTTGTCTAATCAACAGTTTGGTGAGCAGATGAGGACCTAGTCAGAGTATGAGGAACCAGATTTGGAAGATATTTGAGAGGGAGCATCAGTAGGACTTGATGATGCATTTGATGAGTCCAAATGATAATTTTAGGCTTTGAACTTGGCAGGCATTAAATAAAATATAGATTACCAGTTAACGTGGACTTACTGAGCACCTTCTATGTACCGGCACGAGGTCTGTTTTCATTGCATTCAGGGGAGGCGGGCGGTACACAAAGGAATCATCTGAGGCGGTGATAACCATGCTGGAGAAGAGGGCTATGTGAGAGTGACGGGCGAAGGCCACGCTAGCTGAGACAGTCATGGAAAGTGACACCTGAACGAAGACCTGGATAGTGAGGCAGCCGAGCGAAGCTGTGGCAAAGAAGGGAGAGCAAATGCAGAGGCTGGGGTAGGAAAGGGCGTAGGTGGTCCAGGGACAGAAAGGTAGCTGGGGATAGGGTGGGGCTTGGAGGGTGCAGAGGAAAATGCGGCTGCAGCGCACACGCAACTCCATGCAGCCACAGTCGGGAGCTCGGCCAGCAGGAAGGATGTGATCTGATTTATAGTTCTGTCTGCGGTGTGGAGGACGGACTTAAGGGAGAAGAATGAAGGCAGAGAGTCCTGGAGAAAGTGGAGGCTCAGGCTTGGTTCTAACAGCACCATGTTGAAAAGGGGGTCAGGTTCTGGGCACAGAGGGGGTGGTGACAGGCTTCCTGACGGACTGGCTGTGGAGTGTGTGGGAAAGTTAGGAACCCCAGGGGTTTGGATTCTAAACCACTATGGGGAGGATGGGGATATTCAACAGAGTTAGCGGGAAGTTAAGCAGACAGAAGCTCAGGGTGGCAGGGCCAAGAATCAACCCTTCTCTGGTCAACTAAAGGCTGAACTGTCTAGAAACTTGTAAGGGAAACGGTAAGTAGGCAGTCGGACACAGTGTAGAGTTCAGGAGATAGGTCTAGGAGGAGATAGACTTTGGGAGTCATCAGCCTCTACATAAAAATATTTTTTTAATTTTTATTTATTTTTCTTTTTTAATCCTTATCCAAGGATATTTTTCCATTGATTTATAGAGATAGTGGAAGGGAGGGGAAGAGATAGATAGGGGGAAAAAATTGATGTGAGAGACACACATCCATTGGTTGCCTCCAGCATGTGCCTTGACAGGGGCTGGGGATCTAGCCTGCAACCAAGGTATGGGCCCTTGACTGGAATGGAATCTGCAAACTTTCAGTCCATGCTAGCGCTCTAACCACTGAGCAACAGGTCAGGGCTACACAGAATCTTAAGCCATGAGACTGGTTAAGATTTACCTTGACTGATCAAGGGAGACTATGGGATAGCGGGGACAGTGGGAAACATGCAGCAAAGTTTTTGTTTTGGGGTCTTTAAAGGAGAGGAATAATGAATTTCATTTTAGACACTTAAGGTTGAAGTAAATGATTATTTGGCTTTTCTGCGGCAAATAACACAGAGACTCTAAAGAACTTTATTATCAGCCTCTCATACTGGATTTACCCCTGCGTTCTCATTTGCAGTCTCCCATTACTTTTTGCTACACAAGTAAGCTCTCTGATAGCAAACAGTACCCTCTGAATGTCCAGCTGTTACTCAAAGAGAAGGCATTTCTGAAATATCTCTTATAGCATGAGTGTATAGTAAGTCCACTCTTTAAGAACTGGTTGTATAATAGACTAAAAAACAGCACAATAATGAGCTGGTTTGAAATATGGAAGGATCATAATCTCAAAAGTTTCTTCCATTAAGAGTTAGTAACTTTGGAATTATTTCCATGAATGAATCAACTCTGAAAGATAATCAAAAACTTCAGACATTTCCAGTGACTCCCATAACTAAACAATTAAACTCAATGATTATGGATGATTTTTAAACCATTCTGGTGGTTCTTTCTCAAAGTTCAAATACACCAACCTTTATTTCCAAGATGTTACTGATGATCAGTAGTCACAAAATGCTTGAATAAATGAAAGAGATCAAGCTACTTCAATGTAAAGACAGAACATATTTCTTTGTCACTGTATCTGGTTTTTTTCCCCACCACTGTATACTCCTTACACGGTGCCTTGAAGACAGTCAGTGCTTAATAAATATTTGTTGTGCACATGAATGAAAAACTAATGCAGTTTCATGGGAAAGATGATAGTTTTCTTCCTCTACATAAATTTCCTCCCTATATCTCTCTTTAAATAAGTTTTTCTTGATTATAGAACATTCATTCATTATGGAAAATCTGAATATAAAAAAAATTCTTCTTAAAACACATATTACTGGCTACTTAAAATTCATGATTATATTCATTCATTCATTCATTCAAAAAATATTTTTGACTGTCTACACTGTGCTAGGCTTTGGGGATATGGAGATGAAGCATATCCCCAAAGCCTAGCACAGAGTTTTGGGGATATGGAGATGACCCCACTCCACTGTATACAGCAATACCCTCATGCACTACAAGTAGAATATAAGTAGAGGTGTGTCACCATGTAGAAAGTTTCAAAATTCATGGATATCCCTTCAGCCCTAAAAATTAACATCTTCCCTAAGTCTTAAAAATTATTTTGGTGATTAAATAAAATTAATATGTTTCTACCTAAGTATACAAAATTGTACTGAACACATTTTCAAGAACTCTCAAGGAGCAAATATCTTTTCCATGTGGAAAAGAACAAATACCCTAGTCTTTCTACGGAACAAAGTCAAAAACTTAAGTTCATACATTATCTATTTATTCAAATGTATTAGAAGATAACCACTCAATTAGAAATAGCTCAAATGTTTTAACATGAGTGCTCTATTTCTCTCTTTTCAGCTGGAAGTTTCTATTTCCAACACCAGGAAGTCATGCTGTCTTGTCATCCTTGACTTAGAGCAGATGACTTGTTTCTTGGTACCTAGACACCAGTCTGCATGGCAAGAGTAGAGTGATTGTTCATCCTCAGAGAAGCATATATAGTCACCGTGACTCGTTCAGTTTCGCCCCAAAAGGACTCATAGGAGTTTCACTTACAGGTTGGTTGTCTTCTACTTCTGAAGTTTTACCTCTTGCTGCCATTCTCTGCTCATTTTCTGTATCTCCTAAGAAGCAAAAGAAAAAGGGAAAAAAAATCACAGAAAACTTTATCATCTCATTGAGGCCAAACTGTCTTCTATTTCTTTGAGATATCTTTTGATATTATATGTTTCACATTATGGAATCAACTACTATTTCATTTGTTAAAAGTAAATAAGTGAATTTTCAAGAATAGTAATTTTATTGAGGTCTCAGCTATCATATATATATATATATATATATATATATATATATATACACACACACACACACACACACACACACACAGATACACACACATACCATGTAAACCAGAAATATATCCTGTTTTATAAAGGTTTACACTGGACAAATTATGTGAATTCACATTTTGTAAATCAAGTCATATTTCAAATAAGCTAGGAAAGCTTATAATTTAAAGAAGGCAAATTATTTTCAAATTAAAAGTCTTTATAATATGAATAGCTGCCCTCCAAATTAGTTTTTTTTATAAGATTTATGCTTTATGAGGTTTTGTTTATCTGTGGATTTGCCTCTAAGTAAATACATATATTTGCATGTAATAAATAACCAAATGTTGAACAACCTTTACTGCAGGAAAGAATAACAAATAAATTCATAAGCTGGCCTTCAGTTCTACTTTGACATCTATGGCTATGCCTGCGTGAGTTATATGCTACAAAATGAAGTTGGTGACTAGGCTGGCTCCGAGGTCACAGGACAAACACAAACACAGGTAAGTATGAGCATAATCTAGTTGTTAATGGCCTATTTTTATTTATTACCACTAATGATCTGTGATGAACACAGGGTAAGTAAAGAAACAATTAGCCTATTTTTTTCAAGCACAATGAGAGGTTAACTTAGTCATTGGTAAACTGCTTGTCCCATAAAATTAAGCCAGCTCAGGAACGTCCACAATAGGTTAATTACAAAATTCACAGAAGATGACTTGGCTTATACTAAAGGTTAGGAATTTGTTAACAGAAGGGAGGTCACAGGTCATGACTGGAGATAAAGTATCAGAGTAAGAAAGGCTGAGGTTAACTTTTCCGTATGAAATGCAAAAGTTTAGTTTACCAAGGAAGCAAGAACCTCATGTAAATTTTAAAGGATTAAACAAAATTCTGTTAAATTCTAAAATCCTGAAGCAATAATTAAAATTGGTAGTTTATTTACTTAAGATAGTTATTTTACTTAAGATAAAGGAACTCCCCAAAGTGTTTGAAATCCAAGCACATTAATACATACGCCAGCCCAAAAGCTTTGTTCTCAGATACACGTAACATAAATAGCTGGCCAGGACAGAGCACATAATAGGTGTTTAATAAACACTCACTGAATTAATGAACGTCTCTTTATGGTTTCCAGTCTGTGAAACTGTGACAAAGTAATACTAAATGGTATGTCATAAAAACGGTATTTCAGCATCCAGTTAGTCTCTTTCTTTTAAAACGTGTTTTTGAAACTTACAAAGGCAAATCTATGAAATACCACTATAATTACCAGTGACCCATAATTATGGCATAACTTATTAGATTTTGAAAACAGTTAATGATTTTTTAAGTCCTATTAAGAAAAGCATTAAGAACTTTAGGTTACATCTATAAGACAATACAGTTAACCATTTGCAACAACATGGATGGACCTTGAGAACATTATGCTAAGTGAAATCAACCAGAAAAAGCTAAGAACGATATGATTTCACTCATATGTTGGACCCAAAACTGAAACTCGAGGACACAGACAGCAGTGTGGTAACTGCCGGAGGGAAGTATGTGGAGGAGAAGAGGGTTCTAATAGGAGGCGACAGGAGAAGATGTGACTTTGGCTGGTGGGCACATGGTACAACATACACATCTTATAGCATTGAAACCCACACCTGAAACTATGTTCATGTGGACCAGTCACCCCCAATCAATTTAGGAAATATTTATATGAAAAAGATAATAGTTCATTTTAATTGAAAATCAAATCGACCTACTTTTGTGACCTAGTATATCACTAAACTATTTTGATTTTTAAGTGTTTAAATGGGCCATTTATTTGCTTATAGAGAAGAGTCTTGTTTTCAGAAAGCCACTTCTCTCCAAGGTTAGGGGTAAGCAGATCACAGGCAGCAATACCAATGAACAGGCGTTTAGTTTGCTTGGTTATGGGCAGAGAGCAGGCAGCATGAATAGCCAAGGTACTGTACAATGAGGTCAGGGGCGTTTCATAACTCCTATGCATGATGCTTATGAAAATACAAATCACCGGAAATGAAAGCTTAGTTGCCTTTTAGGTTAAAAAACAAAATCTCAAGAACGATTTATTTATTTATTTATTTATTTATTTTTACCTTTCAAAATGATTTCTGCTCCATCCCACAGCCACACACTGTATTGGCTAGAGTCATTAGGCTAAAAGCATTCAATGTGCTTCCTTTGCCACTTTCTGATTTCAGGGTGTGTATCTACAAGACTTCTCCCACAGCCTGAATAGCCAGAACGCTATCACAGTGTTGCTGGCATCACACAGCACATCTGCCTGGAAGCGATTCTAGAATCACTATTTACTGAAATGCCTTGTCTGGCGACGACTCAGATAGGACAGTAACTGATTACAGGGAAAAATGCCTTTTGCAAGGTTCTCTATAAACAAAGGCACAAGTGGAAAACTACACAAACACCAGAAAGGAAAGTCAGAAAGAAATAAAATTTTTGAAGTTTTATTCCTCCCATTGACGAATTATTCTGTCATGGTAAAAAAAAAATCAGTTAATTTGTCCATTTTTTATAACCCACATGAAAGGTAGGCACTTTTATAAAAGCAAGATACATGTGGCAAATGTGATATGAGGTACTTTAGTTTTCAAACATCAGTTGACTCTAAATTATATGCTAGATTCAAAATTTTCACTGGAAAATCAGCTGCTTAAAAACAAAAACCACCAACCAAAAACCACAGTACTTCACATTTCATAAAGCCCTCTGCATACATGGAATTCTTGCTCTGCTTCAGCAAGACATTGTCCCCACCCCAAGCCCCCAGGTTACAGGTGAGTGAACCCTCAGCCAGAGCACTCAGTTAAGTGCCCAGATCTCCCAGGTAGAAGGCAGTCTCAGTAGGACCAGAACCCGGTGTGCCATCTCTGGGGATTCTGTGGAAGGTTCTGAGGGATGGGCTGAGATGGGAGGGAGCACCTCTCTGAGTTAGGGAGCAGGGCGTGAAGGGAAGAGCTAGGATCTTGTGCTGGTCCAAGGCCCTGGGACTGTAGGCACTTCTATTCCTTTGTTCTGCCACAGGCCCCGAAGATTACCTAGTCTCATCCCTTCCCAATGATGATGGCAAATACTGCCACGAGGACAAGCCGCTGTCCTCCTTCCAGTCCTTCAGAGCAAACACTGTCCCCTGGATCCTTTTCTAGAAGCTTGTGAGGCGAGAAACAACTTCCTAAGAGGCAAAATCCCTCTTATACTGCAGTGTGTCATTTTCTTAAATATAGTTTAAAATATAGTTTTTATTCAGAGTGAGTAAATGATAAAGGCTACTTATACATACAAATGAAGCTCTTTTAGGACTTACAAAACTGAAGTGAAATTCATCTATACTTTAGATTAGGGGTTGGCTCTGTAGACGGCGGGAGAGAAACCATTTTAGGTTTATGGGCCACACTTTCTTGGATGCAGCTTCCTGACTCTGCCATTGTAGTTGAGAGCAGCCATAAGCAATATGCAAACCAATGAGGGAGGCCTTGTCCCAATCAAATTGGATTTACAAAGACCACCGCCGGCTGTAATTTCCTGATCCCCGTGTTAGAGAATATATGCTCTCCACCTTTTCAGATGAAAGGCTGAATTGTATTTGAATTCTGTAAGGAGTAAAGGGACACTCATACTATCATCATGATCCCTTCTTCTGGGTGACTTGGGTTGAGAAGAGAGATGGGGGTGAAGTGTGAGCACTGGGGATAAGGGAAGATGGAAAGAGAGAAATCCCCAGTATTAAGAAGGGAACCCACATGCCTATTTGGGTCACCTAGAACAAACCAGTTTGGGTGGGGGCCTTGGTGGTGAGAGGGGGGCAGGGGGCACCAGGCCTCCCTCTACCCCAGCCCAGGGGATGGTGATTTGGGAGGACTTTGCTGTGTGGTTCTGCCCCTTCCTTTTCCCCTTGTCTTGAGAACCAGAGGACCGCCAAGAACAATGGCTCCCTCTGCTCTGACCTCCACAGGGACTTCCGGCCACGTGGGAAGCCTGCCACAGCCCAGTGTATCCTGCAGCTGGATGGAGCTCAATCTAATTCTGGTTTCAGATTAGGAAACCTATTTGCTCCTTTTAGAGGCTACCTTCTTCAGCACCAGCTCTATTGGCAATGAAGATGAGAATGTGTTTTTTTTTGTATGTGTGGGGTGTTTTTGTTTTTGTTTTTCTTTTTTTCTGAAAGTGGCCATATCTTATCTGGGGAAGAGGCATGTAAATAATAGAACATCCCAGAGCCCAACAGGTCTAGTACTGGACTGGTGTGGACAGGGCTGGGCCTGCCTGCAATAAAAAGATGTGAAATCAAAAACCTTTTCTTTCTTTTGATTACAGAAAAATTACCTAGAACTCAATACCTTAACAGTGTTTCCCAAGTGTGGTACGTGTACCCCCAGGGGTACGGGAAGAGTTTGGTGAGGGAATGCGTTGCACTGGAGTTTGGTGGGATATGCACTGCACCGTGCTTAGCTGCGCCTAATTCTACGTTCTCATGAGTCAAGTCAAGACAGTCTTGTGAGGCATAAGATGGTCTGGTGTGCAAATGAATGTTATTTATAATATAACTTTTATTTATATTTTATTATGAATAATTTTATTTTTCATTTATTATTATTTTGTGTATATACCAAAAAAAGAAAAATATATTTTGATTGTTATTAAAATACATCTTTTTTTTGACAAGGGGTACTCAGCGTTACAAAAATTATAGAAGGGCTACATATATGTCAAAAGTTTGGGAAGCACTGCTAGAATATAGTCTACAAAACACAAGTTTTGAGGGATTCACCTGGAAAAAATATTTCTATGGTCAAAAGTATGAGGAAAGCCTACAGAATGTGTTCCCTTTCAGTTGTTTTCCAATTTACCACAGCATATTAAAGGCTCTGAGAAATTGTTTAGTAAAGAAGTTTAATTTTTTTCACAATGACTATGGAGCCATTATATTCACTGAATTCCTATTAAACATATTGCAGAGGTCTATGAACACACCATGGATGTGGTGATATAACATTTTCAAAGTTAAAATTGATTATGACATATATGTTTACCTGATCCTTCAGAAGACCCTATACATGGCCAGATTTGTTACTCAGCTTTTGAACGAATGCTAACTCACACTCACTTTCCTTTAGATGATTCTTTTCACATCTCCCTGTTCATCCATTCAGATGCATTTGGAGCAGACTAGCATTATGTGACTGCATTCTACTACATACTTCTGATGCCAGAATAGTTGATCATCTACAGGGAGGAAAAGGATAGCCAAGCACCTTGAAGACAGGAGAAAACCCCAGTGCTCAGAAATATCTCCTGCACAAACTCCACCAATTAGAGGTTCATTAGGGTTAATGAGCTCCTCTTTAAAATGCAAATACCCTCTGGGAGGGTTTGCTCATTAGTCATTCACCCAGTGAAGTAGTGGAAAGAACAGTGGCATGGCCACTTCATTAACTCCTTTTCATTTTTCAGTCACACACTCATTATCCAGGCAACCTGGCACTGTGGCAAACGCATGGCTTGGCATCTGACAGATCTGAACCCAAATCCTTTATCAAACCCATGACCTTGTGCAAGTTACTTAACTTCTCAGAGCTTCACTTTCCTCATCTGAAAAATGGAACTCGTGATACATACTGAGGTTACAAAGATTAAATGAGAAAACATTTAATCAGTTTGGCTCAGTGGATAGAGCGTCGGCCTGTGGACTGAAGGATCCCAGGTTTGATTCTGGTCAAGGGCATATACCTTGGTTGAGGGCACATCCCCAGTAACAGGGTATGCAGGAGGCAGCCAACTGATGTTTCTCTTTCATCTATGTTTCTAACTCTCTATCCTTCTTTTACTATTTGTAAAAAATCAATATATTTTTTTTAAAAATAAGAAAACATGTTAAACCCTAATTGCATAGAAGGGAGAGGGTTTGGGGCAAGAAAAGGTTTGTCTTGATGTCAACTGCCGTTCAGCCTTTGTCATGGGGCTCTGGGCATTAGCTTGAGGAGAGGTGCTGGAAAGGCTTTCACAGGTCATAAATCACTTAATCTTGAGGGCAGTAGTGTAAGCTGGCTTTATTATATTTATTTAAGAATGGCAAACTTAGGTATTAGAATCCAAGTCCACTGACAATGCCAAATAATTAGATAATATTCAGTTTCCCCTTACTTATGAAAACTTGAGCCCAGCCTGCATGGCTCAATGGTTGAGCGTCCACCTATAAACCAGGAAGTCAGAGTTGATTCCTGTCCAGGGCACATACCTGGGTTTCAGGCTCCATCCCCAGTAGGGGGCGTGCAGGAGTCAGCTGATCAATGATTCTCATCATTAATGTTTCTGTTTCTCTCTCCCTCTTCCTTCTCTGAAATCAATAAAAATAATTTTAAAAAACTTATTATCCAACATATTTTATATATAAGTCTTCCCCAGTTCAGTGTAGCTTTTTCCTTCTACTTTTCCTAATACTGTCCACTTACTCCCAAATTTCCACTGTAATAAAAAAGAGGAAGACAAAGAAAAGACAAAAGTACTAACTGCTGAAGACATGCCCGTCTGAGGAGCATGCTGCTGTGAGGTCAGGATTCTGATGACAATTGTTATAACCCCTCAAGAAAATGAGCCAGGAGGGTACAGCTAAGCCATAGAGGAAGGAATACTCCATAAGTAAACAAACATAAGAAAAGGGTGACTGGGAATTGAGGAAAAGAAAATTAAAATAGCACCATGCACATATTCAATTAGCATACCAAAACTGTTACAACTAAAATTACTGAGGATGGAATACAACTAATATATTGGCATTGCTCTGATAACAAAGTGAATACTCCATAAACATCTGTTGATTTGACTGTGTCGGAGGTGGGTGGGCAATAAGACAATTCTACATATACACTCACTAAGAGCTTATAAAATAGTTAAAAATGGTTGTTAAATTATGAAGAACATTTTAAATTAAGCATTCAATAGAATAGGCAATCTACTTTATGAGATGTTAGTGTGAATTTTAAATTTAATACACATTTATATTCAAATTTTTGGCATCATGTTAAGATTTTAAGTTTATGAATGCTATTGAAATCATACAACTAAATCTTATGGTCACACAGAATTCTTAAAGGCATTTTACTCAGGGAAGTAAGAATTCCAGCAAATCCAACTGAGGTCAGACCCATGTATAGTCCTATTGGCCTGTTCCTAATTAACTTGTTCTGGGATTCCACAGATGTCTTTAGGTCTGAGTCTTGTTGCTTTGTAGTTATGGGTAATAATTTTCCTGGAAGATCTTAAAGCAACGCAAAAGCATCATTTATGCATTTAACACTATGTTCAACAGGTAAGCCTCGACATCCTTACTCTTAGGCTAGAAGACAAGAAGCACAAAGGCCAAATTCATTTTGCACATGCACATTTGCACAATATTGGATCATGCTGTCCAAATCTGGCTTCAAAGCTTGTTTGTTAATCTTTCCTAAATCAGAGTAAATTTATATACTGTGAGAGTCATTTGGGCTGACCATTCCTGACCCTGGATCCCAAAATGATGCGGAAAGAAATCTCTGCCAAAGGCCACTCTGAGCGATCCGGGCACAACAGGTCCCCTGGGCTCTGCTGCAAACAAACAGGAGTGGCACAGAGAGGGTGTTGAGTGCACACAGCTTGAAGCCTGCATTGTGAAGAGGGGCAAAATAGGCTCACGCTACCCGGTTATCTGGTATTCTGAAACAAAGACTCAAATGTGCTGCCAGTTGGGGGCAAAGATGGCGTTGATTCATCACCAATAATGCAGACCTGGGTTGGAGATGCATGGGATCAAATCAGTCACACTTAGGAGTGTTCAGCTTCCTTTCCAACCGACAGAATAAACTTGTGACATCACTGTTTGATGCCAGGAGTCCTGCTCGGTAAGTTTTCAACATAGAGAAACAAGCAACCCCATGAAATCAAAAGTGTATCTCAATCAGTAGCATCAAGAGGTCCATATTAAGTAGTAAGCTTCTCAATCTCTTGAAATGTAGTTTGTAGGTTGATACAGAAAACTGCAGAGGAAATTTCTAGTAGAACCAATGATAGCAGTATATGAAATATATTACCAAGTTGAATATATTACCAAGCTTCGAGCTATATTCCACTCACTCAATAAAAATTAGACACACATACACTATGTACCATATATCATGCTGGGCACCACATGAACTAGAATGATACCATCTCTGCCCTCTCAGCATTTTCATTCTAGAAAGACAGACAAGTCAGGAAGAGAAGCATAAGGAATATGTATGGTTCCTTGTTAAGCCTGATTGTAAGATTATAGCAAATAGTGCGCTTAAGAAGTTTCTCAGATTGTGAAACAGTATATGGGTCTGAGAGATACACAGCAGGAGGATGTAGGTTGGTGTAGGCCCCAAGTTCTCAAAAACAGGAAATGCACCCATACTGAAATATCAGTAGAAAACTAAAACATCCAACTAGGGTCTGTATCCCCTGGAAATTCCTATGTTAAAACCCTGATTCCCTAAAATGATGGTTCAGGAGGTGGGGCATTTGGAAGGTAATTAGGTCTTGAGGGTGGAGCCCTCATGAATAGGATTAGTGCCCTTACACTAGGAAAGAGATCCCTAGATGTGAGGACTTGACAAGAAGGCATGAACCAGGAAGAGGATTCTCACCAGAAAGTGAGTATGCTGGGATCTTTATCTTAGAATTCCCAGCCTCCAGAACTGTAATAAACTTCTGTTGTTTATTAGATGCCCAAATTGGACTAAGACACATTCCAAAATTAAAATAAATTTGGGGCTTACCCATCATTTCTGATTATCCAATTACCTGTCTTGCTATAAGACTGGAGAGCTAGTCTGTTTATTTCCCAATTTCTATGGGCAGGACATTTTTTTCTTTAAGTCAGTCTACATGCCTATCTATCTATCTGTTGTTGTTTTTTTCCTCATCTCTCTTTCTTGAGTCCCAGTAAGTAAACAGTAACAGGATTTCAGAGCCCAAGTGAGGAGAGGGGGATTTGGGGAGGCTTTGGCCAAAGGTTTGATACAGGCTGCTGAAATACAAGCAGGGTAAAGGTGGGCCTGGAACATCTCTTTGTAGCAGGAAATGGTCCAAGAATGAGGAGGACAATTTGAAGGGACTCCCATTGGCCAAAATGGGACATGTACAACATCAAAATAATTCTAGTAACAGATTATAATCAATTAAAAATATCCATAAATAATAATTTTTAAAATCCATGTACCCGTACTAATATAAATAAAATAATGAATATTACCTAATAATAAATAAACATGCTAATTGACAGGACATTTCATGTACCTTCCAGACACCCACCAGCCAATCAGGAGTATTCAAATTAACCCAACAAAGATGGTGGGTTAATTTGCATATGTGGCTGTTCTGGGCCCGTGCCATGAGTAGCAGAGGAAGGTGGAAAGGCAGCTCTGGGCCAAAGCGGAAAGGTGGCTCCAGCAAGAGCAAAAGCAGTGCTGGCAGCCAGGGAAAGGAAGGCCAATTCTGGCACGAATCTTTGTGCATCGGGCTTCTTGTAAGTAAATAAGTAAGTAAGAGGGGGGAGCTTTTCCTTGCAATGGATGCCAAATGATGAATAGAGAAGGAAGGAATTAGAAAAATTACCATGTGGCATCTATCATAGTTAATTCAGCCAAGAAGCGTAGATGTGCTTAAACTTGTGAATGGGAGGAGGTTGATAAGGAACAGAATAATACATAGTTTCAAAGCAACCTCCCCAATACTGATTATAAAGAGAGAACGAATAACGAACAGCAAAATGTAATAGATAACCTGAAGTAGGTGACTGTGGTTAACATCTCTAGTAATATAACAAACTAGAGGCCTGGTGCATGAAATTCGTGCATGGGGGGGAGGGTCCCCTCAGTCCAACCTGCACCCTAATATGGCACCCCTGGGCTGCTGGTTTAGGCCCTAATTGCCCTCTCTGCCAGCCTGGTCACCCTCTACTGCCCACCCCCCACCAGCCTGGCCACCCCCAATTGACCCCTGTAGCCAGCCTGGTCACCCCCAACTCCCCCCCCCCCCCCACTGGCCTGGTCACCCCACTCAGCCTGCTGTTCAGTTGTTTGGTCGTCCCTCACTAACCCCCTGCCAGCCTGGTCACCCCACACAGACTGCTGTACAGTCATTACTGTTACTGTGATGGCATCCTGAACAATTTGCATATTCCTCTATTATTAGTATAGATAAGAATTGTGCACTATCCAATAATTAGACGCAATGAAAACACCTCACTCCTATGATATTCCTAACAAAAATGTATAACCTAAATCTAATTTTGAGGAAATGAGGGATATTTTACAAAATAACTGGCCTTTAATATTAGAAAGTATCTAGATACTGAAAGTTAAGGAAAGACTGAGGAACTAGTCCAGATTGAAGGATATTAAAGAGACATGACAACTAACTGCACCATGTGATTCCGACCTGGATCTTTTTTATATAAAGCACATCATTTGGGTGGGAAAACATAAATGGGGGTCTCTAGCATGGATGGTTCATTTCCTGTTTTTGATGATTGATACAGGAGATAGACCTATTTAGGAAACACACACTAAAGCATTCAAAAGTAATGACACATCGTATTGCTAATTTATTCTCAGATGGTAAAACAAAGAGCTCTTTGTATTATTTTTGCAACTTTTCTGTAAATTTCAATTTATTTAAAAATAAACAGAAGACAGGAGAGAAATAGGATGAATGGAATACATAGATATGATATAAAGTTAGAGACAGAGGAAGGGGTAGAGATATCAAAGGATCCTTTAACTCACCCACCAAACAGAACTAATCCTTCACCTTTCACCTCTGGCCATTTTCACATATAAATGGCTATACCAGAAAGTGGTACACAGTTACCCAGGGACATTTCATGTGCATAAAAACTCCAACACAGTGCAGATAATTAGGGAAGGAGAGGCAGGGGCTAATTTAAAAATATATTCAGAGGAATGCAATAATGTGCGATCAGGCTGGTCTTGTTTATTTTCTTATATAGCCCTTTTTCTCAAAAGATTTTAAGCAAATTTTTTCTACTTTTCAATGAAATTGTGGCAATTCATGAAAAGAGACAATCTTTTCACAAGGACTTCATGAAGAAATAATTTTGTTTATTTAACATTGAAAAAATAAATTTAAAAAATTTTAAAGTTCCTAGCATCACAAAATGTCTCAGTGGTAGGGCCAGTATTCAAACTAAACTGCTTGGGTTCAAGACCCATGTCTTTTCTAATTCTAAAAGGAAACAGTGCACTCTACGCTCTCTCCATGAACAATATGCACCTTCAGAATGGCATATTATCATAGGCGAACTGGATCCATTTATTGTCTTCAATTTCTCCTTAAGGTACACCTATTTTTGTGAATGTACTGAATTTGAGTAGACAACATCTATTTCCGGTTTTGTTTCACTTAACCAGAAATAAGCTAAACGTTTTACAACATCGGGCAAAACAAACTGAACACCACGTGTAACAGGGTGCCTGTTGAGGCAGCTTTGTTTTTGGTTTTTAGGTATGCCATTGGGGTAATTATTGCGGGCTCTGATGTTTCATTTATATTTTCTCTTTTGGATGAAAGCATGTCACTTTACCTCTACAACTCCAGTTGATTTAAAAAAACAACAACAAAAAAAAACAAAAACTCTCAGTAGTTCAAACAGGAAAGCAAATGTTGAGCTTATCTGGCCTGCTGTCCTCCATCCCCGCCTGCAAACCCATTTTCTAAGTGAGACCTGGAACACAGTGTCCTCACTGTTCACTCTCACTCTCACCTTCCGCCCCAAAGCTGCGCAAACACCCACAGACACACACCCTGCAGCAACCACCTTACAAAAAGTGTTTCTCCTCTACAAAAGATGGGACTCTTAACTTCCCATTTCCAATTCTACTGTCATTATAGAGATAGTGATTTGTTTTTATTTGGACAGAGGAAATATGTATTTTAATAACATCGGCCTTGGTTTACAGACCACTTAGAGCAAATTACAACTATCCGTAATTGATCTGACCTAGTTTCATTTTACAAATTAGACAAGACAGAGCAACCAGCCTGTCTCTTGCAAGGATTAGACAAAACCCTAGATAGTCTCCTTTGGCCTAACTACCACCTCAAAACGGGACAGTTCATTTCCAGATCAGGCCTGTCCAATGAGTATGTGCATCTACACAAGAGATTAGGCACCAGACATTCTGCTATTGTTTGTTGCTGATGTAGGCACAGAAGGTCAATAATAATGGATTAAGTAGGATTAAAGTATTAGTATTATTCTGATTATATTTGTGGCTCAAGTTTCTAGGTTCTTAAAACTACTCTTAAGATTAAGCATAAAACTTATAGTTTAAAATGAATAAAAGTTAAAACAAATTTAAAAGTTTTAAAAAATTAAAAGTAATTAAGAAGTTTATTTTTATTATATTTGCAGTAGCATGTATATCCATGATCTAGACATATTTTCTTACCTCTGGTGACACATAAGTCAATATATGACACAAATATGTGTATCTCACACACAGATAAATGGCGTAAATAGAAAATCATGAAAATATCAAGAAATGAGAATATAAGGGGGGAAAATCTGAAAACAAAAGTAAAAGATTTTCATTTTTCCCTTATTTACTTTGAAGTTTATTTCCTTTTAGCATTAAAAAATCTCTTCCCAAAGTACTATATTCCTAAAAAAGAAACAGAAGCATAGGGAGAAATGTAATTTTGCAAATAATCAGAATTATACATTTTTTAAATCATTTTGCCGATTACTCTTTTTCTGACTTTATTTCAGATACCAATTTCTACCTTTGTGAATCTAGGAACTAAATTATCCCAAATCCAAAAGCATTACAGTCCCTAATCCAAACAAACAAATGAAAAAAAACCTGTTAGCATTAATAAAAGTTCAGGAAGGAGTATGAATATAAGATTAATAATAAAATTCAATAACTTTCAACTAACTCATTATAAAATGTAATGGAAGAAAATTATCTAATTCCCAATAGCCGCAAAGTATAAAATATTTGGAATTTTTTTTAAAAAAAAAACAGGTCTTATGTGAATAAACATAAAGCTTTATTGAGGGGCACTTAATAAAAATACTTGAATAAATGAAAAATTATTCCTGGAGAGGATTATGTACATATAAATATGTCAATTCTTCCCACATAAATGTATAAAAGCACCAGTAAGGTAATTCCAATAAAGTTCTTTTTTTTTTCTGAATTCAGCAACATTTTAAAGTTCTACTGGTATAAATTTAATAAGCAAGAAAAATCATAACTTTTGAAAAAGAGTAAGGAGGGAAATTTGTGCCCTATACACTAGTAAATTTTCAAAAAAATCTAAGTTAATGAAACAATAATCAACTTGAAAAAATAAATATGACCAAAAAACTCAGAAATGGATCCTTGGATATGACTTAATACATTCAGTATAAGTAATAAAATTTTATTTAATACCTCTGTGTCAGGGACTGTGTTAGGAAGAAAACTGGTAAAATGTTTCCAGAAAGCAATCTGGCAATATGTATTAAGAGGTTCTAAAGAGTTTATTTATTTTTCTTTTATTTTTTAAAATTTTCACCCAAGGATATTTTTTTTCATGGACTTTTAGAGGAAGTAGAAATGAGTAGGGTTGGAGGAAAGAGAGAAACATGGACATGAGAGAGACATGTCCCATTGTTTGCCTCCCTCACAGGCCCCTACCAGGGCTGAAGAACCTGCAGCTGAAGGACATGCCCTTGATGAGGAATTGAACCTGTGACCCTTTGGCCCACAGGCCAACCCTCTAACCACTGAGCAAACCAGCCAGAGCAAGAGTTTATGTCTTTTTAGCCAGCAAATGCACTTTTAGGATTTATTCTAAGGAGTAGTCAGAAATTATCTTAAGTATTTATACAAAGATGTAAGGTTGTTTCTAATAGTGTAAACCTGACAAAAATAACAGAAATAAGAAATTAAACAGAGTATAGCCATACAATGGAATAATATACAACCAATAACATGTTTAAAACCTAATTATGTATATTCACACAACAGGATATTATACAACAAGGAGCATAATGAACTATAACTGCACACAATATAGATGCATCTCACAAACAATAGTTTTAGTGAAAGAGCAAGACCCAAAATATACACATTATGTGGTCCATTTATATACATATCACACACATAAAACAATCTGTTAGAGGTCAGGATAGGTTTGGGGAGTTGGATGAGGTGATTGAAGGGAGTGGGTTGCAAGGAAGATTCTAGAGATGTTAATGTAATTTCTATTTCTTGATTTGGATGTTAATGCATTTTATGAAAAGTCATTGAACTTATTTCTATATGTATGCTATTCATCAGTAAAAAGATCTTCAAAAGTAAGGATACGAAAAAAAGTTTGTAATATTAAAGTAGAAAAAAGTCAGGCTCCAAACTGTGAATAAATTACAGTCTCTGTTTGGTGAAAAGAATAGCTTGTAACATTTCTAGGAGAGTTTGGGGGTGTAAATTGGGGGTATTGGGAGAATTAACACGAGCTAGTAGGAAACAGGGTAATTTTTTAAGAAAGCTTGGCTTGAAGAAGAAATGGTGGTGGCTAAAGGGTGTGGGGAGGAATGGAGGTTTTACAAGAAAAGCTAGAACCTTTTTAAGTTCAGATGGAAAAGAGTCAGTAGAGGGGGAAAGGTACAGGAAATATACAGAAAAAGAGCAATAATGCTGTTTAGCAGGCTGGTAAGTGTCTATAAAAATAAGCAACTCGAAAACGGGCAGGGAGGTTTTGAATATAATATGTACAGTTGCTTTTCATAGAGTTTTCTGCACGTTAATGTGTCAAGGAACTTGTCCATTTTCTTCTCCCTGGGTATCTATTTAACCCCTCATTTTGAAAAACTTGAGGCCAAAATAAAGCCCAGGTCAAGTACAAGGACAGCCGGTCTGGTGGCAAGTGGCATTCCTAGGACACACTGGCTGTGTGACCTTCGGCAAGTAATTTAACCTCAGAGGAGACTCTCAATAATTATAAACTGCTATCAGCACTTAAACAAGAAATCTCGGGTAGAGTTTCTGGGGTATCTTCAGACGCGGACTCCAATTAGTTGGCTCTGCGTAGAAGAGCATACCCCACCCATTTGCCATGTGTACAAAAAGTCAGCCTTGTGTAGATAGCCTAACACATTGCCCAAGACATGTTATGTAGTAATAGTAAAGCTGCAATAATCTGAGGACCAATAAAGGGGAACACTGATAGCAGATAAAAAGATAGGCTTTTTGCAACACCACCCCTTTGGGAAAGATAAAGGGCCTCAGAGCTCTATTCCTCGGTCAGTTCATAGGGGAGTTTTGAGAGTTCTCTATATTCTGGATAAAAACCCTTAGCAGATATGCGTTTTATAAATACTTTCTCCTAATCTGAGGCTTTTTTTCCCCATCTTCTTTACAGTGCTTTTCTAAAAGCACAAAATTTAATTTTGATGGAGCCCAATTGGTCAACTTTTTTTTCTTTTGATGGGTCATGCTTTTTATGTTACAACTGAGAAATCTTTGTCTGCGGTTACGGAGATTCCCCCGATGTTCTCATTTACCAGTTTTATATAGATGTTGTCTCTATAGTTATGTCTAGTACCCGACTTGAATTGATTTCTGTATATTATGTGAGCCTTGTGATGTCCTAGGGGACATCTGCTCTTAGGGACTGAAGCGAAGAGGAAAGCAGTCATGTCAGAGTTGGGAGAGAACAAGGAATGTATTGACCTGCAGGAGCCGAAAAGGGGGATGGTTGCAAATAAAGGCCAGCGAAAGCAGTTCAAGTCTGCATGGAATGCTTCGTGGAGACCGATGGCAGCAAACATAGAGTAATGGACACTGGGTTTGACAATGAGGCCAGTTTCAATGCAATAGCTCAGACGGAAGCCAGGTTGAAACTAATCAAAGGAAAGCATGGATGGTGCACAAGGAAAGAGCTGAAATCACTCTTTTAAAATGTTCAGCAATGAAAAATGAAAGAAACACATATGACACCGAACTCAAAGAGAGTTCCTTGACTGTGGAGAAGGACCAGGTAGAGATGAAAAGAACAAGAGAAAGACACAAGGTAATGGATGAAGCAGGGTTTGAGATGAGATAGGGTGAGGATGTGCCCAGACCACAGTTTACCTTTTGCAAGGAGGAGATGGAAAGTGAGGAGGAAATTGGATAGAAACAGAGGCACCTAGAGCTGGTGGCCAGGGAAGCACAGGAACTTGCTCACCCTTCCTGGCAAAGCAGAGAAGGAACTGATCTATGAGATTTAGGAAGGAGGACCGGGGCTGGGTGGGGCTTGGGCAGGGTGAAAGGGTTTGGAATTGGTGTGGCAGAGGATGTGGTGGGTTGGGGATCAAATAGAGATGAAATAATGATTGTCAAGGAGCTCTGAGAGACTCATAGAGAAAGAACATAGGTTTATAAAATTTAATAGTTGCTTCATTCCCTTTCCTTGGCTGTCAAGAGTTCCAAAAAGAAAGGCACAAGTGGGTTGGGTAGTTCCATCACCATACCGCATAACTCTCTCTCTCTCTCTCTCTCTCCTTTTTTTCCCCTCCCCTTCTCCCTCTTTTTTTCCCTCTCCTTTTTTCCCCTCTCTCCTCCTTTCTCTTTTCTTTCTTCTCCTTCACTCCCTCCTTACAACCTGTTTGGTATGTAGGACAGGAATCACAGGTCCACTTTCTACACGAAGAAACAGAAGCTGAGAACACTGCTTTCCCAAAATGCTCCGCCAGCGGGGACTTGAATCCAGATCTTTGGATTCTAATTCCATCACTTGGGATTTCCAGTAATTTCCTCACTGTTCTCTATCCTCAGAGCTCTTCCTCTCCATTCTTAGGTTAAAACCTTGCCCCCGACAGTTCTTAATGGCTTCACTACCTCTCCAACCCACCACGATTTCCTCCTTCCTAAGCCGAATTTTGCTCTGAAGAGGCAGATCACCAAGTCTCAAGCTGCAGGCGTGAACAAACTGGGACCTGAAGTTTGGTGTTTTCTCAGCGTCTCTGGCGAGGCAAAGACACAAGGAATCAGAGAACAGCCACCAGAGGGTGAGGGAAATGAGATTTGGGGTTCTGGAAAACACCCAATGGATAATCCTCCTCCTGGAATGCCCTGGGTAAGGTTGCAAGACTGGAGACAGCTAGAGCTGTATCTCTGCCCAACCCCTCCCTTCACCCAGATTTCCAAATTCCCCTAATTGAAATCAAGCCTGAGAGTCTCCCCTAGAAAATCACCAATAGATAATAAACTTGGAGCAAACAGAACCTGGCATCTTTATTTTTGCCCAGGTTTGAAATTTTTGGTCTTTTAGTGTTTTGGGAAATCCGTATAAAAGCTTATAATGGGTGAGTGTCTCGTACAGATCTTGGCTACTTGGGAACACAATTGTGTGGTGTGCGTTTTTTTTTTTTTTTTTTGGTAAAATTCAGCTCCGTCTGACCTTGTAACAGTTATTTTGCTACTGTAGACTGTAATGCAAATGAAGGCACTTCTATTCTTATTTCAAAGTCAGCTGCATAAAATAAGTGTATGCTTTTCAAAGCCAACTGACAGCCTAATGTTCCACATTTAACTCTAACAAATCAACACTTCGCCAGATTATTTCATTATTATCTGACTAATTTGCTTAAAACTTTATCAAGAAAAAAAAAACTAATTATCGCTTCTCATAGTTTCTGGTTTTAAAAAAAAGCAGATAATCCTCCTAATGTTGCAAATTATATACAAAGTGTGTCTAAAAAAGCAGCCTCAAAAAATTTTCTTTTCTACCAAAGCAGATCACCAATTTTTTTCTGAAATGCATTGAAATTAACATAAGCATAACTGCGCAATTCCTTATTTTGAAAGCACATCTCTCACGGGCTACATCATCCTAAAACCCGTCCTTTTTTTTTTTTCTCTCTTGCATTTGTTATAAAAGCAAACAACCCCTCCGCCGTAGAGCATTTCCATGTCCTGGAGCCAAATTGACGTTCTGCAATGGCACAACCTCGCAGACCAGAATTACAGTGATACGTCTGCTTTTCAGCATGCAAAGAAAAGGGACTAAATTTAAGGTGCGCCCCCCCCCAACCTCCCCTCTTGAGGGGCTTCTGTTATATTTAATCCACTTTCACACAGTTTTTCTTAATTACGCTACAGCTGTCTGGTGAGGCACGACTGACCACTTCCATCGTGAAAACAAACCGGGCCCCGCCGCCGCCGTCCCCAGCCCGGGTTTTTGTGAGCGCGGGGCCCGCGGGCGCAGCTGCCACGTCCCCCTCCGGAGGCAGGCACCTCCGCGCCATTCAGCTGTGAAGAATGGCGCTGACTGTAAATTGTCCCTCCTGATCGGCTCCACAATAAAAACAAACCGCACCACTTTCAATTTCTGAAAGCCAAATTTTTTTTTTTAAAGCCTCCAGTGCAACTAGAAACAAGAAGTTGTGCTCTCCTGATTCATGGCCTTTGATTTCTGCACAGACGTCCCCGCGCGCATGTAAAGACCGGTCCCCGCAGGGTCCCCGCGCGCGGGCTGTGTGCATTCCCTTACCAGATGTAGCGGCAGATAGAAACGCCGTCATCGGCCCACCTTTTCAGAGCGAGATACCATTGAACGGCTCAAACGGCCTGTGACTAAAGGATGCTGTAAAAAGAGCAAAGCGTATGTGGAGGGGCAGGCAGGAGGTGGGCTCGTGAGAAAGCTGCGGCGTTCGCAACAACAAAAAAGCAGCAAATGGTTTGAGCTGCTCGGTGAGGGTCCGTACTGTGGGATGAAGGGCTAAGGCACACATCTGCATCTGCAACCCAAACCCTTGGACTCCGGTAATAGCTAAAATCGCTGACAGAGTTTTGTTAAGAACCTTCCAAATGTTCCCAATGGACCCGCTTGCTCAAACAATGTCTATGGTTTAAAGCTGAGGTCTCCCAAGTGTGTTCCCCAATCAAACACACACTTATCAATTGCAGAATGTTTCCCATCCCTCCCCGCTATTTATCTCGGTGTAGAATGTATGTAGTACAGAGAGCTATGTACTAGTACTAACGTCGAGTGAACGTTGGAGACATGGCAAGAAATAGACAGCTGTTTGTTCAAGACGGGATAAAAATAATTTCTGAGCAGGAGTTTTGTGACCTTCCTTGCACACCTCTGATGGGCCTTCCTGCACAGCTGCTGACACACTGACCCCCTCCGCCCCGGGCTCACCGACACCCTCCGTGGGCCCCGGCGAAGGTGAGGCCGAGCTAAGTCCTTAGCGGCTTTGGATGAATTGGCTGCTGTAAATTCCTGCCCCTGCCTCCAAGAGGATTTTCTGTGGAAACATAAGGATATAATCTAGTTTCGAACAGCTTTTTAATTCTGACTCATGCCCAGATGGTTTCAGAGGAACTTAAATGGGATCAAACAACTTGGAGATAAAAACAAAAACGTGTTCAGATACGTGAACCTCCACTTTGGTGGCAAAAAACGGTTGGCATGAAGCTACCAGTGATTCCTCTCTAATACACAGACGGCAATCAACATCACCCAGAGCGACAAACGGGTTTCCACTGACCGTAGCTGTGGCCGCCCCGGCGACTGCACCCCCGGCCATGCTGGTCACCAGCCTTCTCAAATGTCTCCTATTGGGGTACTTTCCCTCTCCAAACTCTCCGCTCTACCGACCCATAAACCCCTGCGGGGTTTGGCAGAAACCTTAACAATATATAATTTCAGGCAAAGAAAGCTCTCACCAAGTGAGGACAGTTTTCACCGAGCCCCCTCAGTAACGGCATGCATTGGACAGCTATTTGGGCCTAAGCAGTCTTGTCAGGTTCTGCTAGAAGCTGGCATACAATTGATCTTTTCAAGGAACTATGAAAATGATAATTTGACAAAAACCACACACGCACAAACGTACCTCCCTTGCCTTCTTTCTCTCTGGCCATTTGCGCTCAGTCTCCCTCCCAGGTTTCTCTTCTTTAGCTCCTCTCTTACTCACCTGGGTTACAAGGCATACCTCCTTTTATTGCCTTCCCTTGATTATGTTTCACAGGTGTTGCCTTTTCTTTACAAATCAGAGGCAACACACCCTTCGCCACGAAAAAAGATGACTTGCTTTATTGCTATGCCTACTTAGTTGTGGTGGTCTGCAACCAATCCCGCTATATATCCCATATCTATGATTGTATTAGCTTCCCATTCCACCTCTAGGGGATCTATAACTCAAGATAGACCAACATGTCTTTGAATAACAAGATTATGTCTCAAGAACATTTTCTTGAGCCGTAGACCACAATTCCCACACTCCCACTGCTCACTCCACTCCTCCAACGGATGTCCCAAGAGCAGTCCATGGCAGAGTTTCTGAAGGGATCTCATTAGCTTCTCCATTAAACTTGTTCCTCTTTCTGCCTGTATTGAGTCTCTAACTCATGGAAGTCATCAAGGATTTCTCCCTCTCACACTGCATGTCCGTTCATGTCAAAATCTGATCAATTCTACTCCTTGATGCCTCTCAGACTTGTCTGGGATCATACCATCTGCAGGACGAACCCACCCCGTGGGTTTGGCAGGCTCTCTGAGGCATGTTAAGAGAAGGGAATATGGATATCTTCACCCCCACTATGTATAATGAACATATTTATCATTCCTGCAGCCCTTGGTTCTATAACTAATTCACTCTGAAACTTGAAATTCAAGAAAGTTCTCTACACCTTCAAAAAGAAAAAAGAAGGCGGCATTGGAGAGCACTAATGGTTTTTCTTTTTTGAGCTTTTCTGTCAAGTTAATGTCACTTAAATCTCCCTAATTGACAGAAGGAAATTCGTGGAGTTTTCACCAAGGGTTTGTACCTCTAGAACTATTTTCCTTACAATGCAACCCAGAAAGCAAATGAGTACGTTGTCTGGGACTCATTCTGACTGGAATGCAAATGTGTAAATGACAGATGTGCCAAAGCTAAACTTCTGGACCGATGAATGGAAGGGGATATCTGGTCTTGGTGTTTCTGCTCCTCCTTTCTTGATTCAGAGTTCAGAAATCCACAAAGCACTGGTCCTTTTAGTCACTGCCCATTCTTGCCTCCTCTTTTTTCTTTAAATATATATATATATATATTTTATTGCTTTTACACAGAGAGGAACTGAGAGGGATAGAGAGTTAGAAACGTCGATGAGAGAGAAACATCGACCAGCTGCCTCTTGCACTGACCGGAATTGAACCTGAGACCTTTCAATCTGCAGGCTGACGCTCTATCCACTGAGCCAGACCGGTTTCGGCCTTGCCTCCTCTTTTTAATGACCTCCAGCCAGTACCACACAGAGACGTAAAAGTACTAAAGAGTCACTCATCCATTAGTTCAGCAAACATTTACCAACCACCTAAACTGCTATATTTCATGGGGGAAAACATAAAGCGAGTAAAATGAGAAGCTTACCATCTGGGGAAGGAGAAAAACTTGTATAAAATTATTAAGTACGATATACTTAAGTGCTAGAGTGCTGCATGCATTCATTCAACAAATATGAGACACCTACTATGTACCCGGTACGGTTCTGGTGCTGAAGACATAGTAGTGAGAGGAACAAGGAAAACCAGATAGTACACTAAGGTGTCCTCAATGAGTTTGATAAACACTCCACTCCACGCGGAGGGCACGGGCCTTATCAGAGAAGCGCCATCAGCTGGCCTCGGAGGGTGAGCAGAGAGGTCAGGGCAGGACAGGGGGGCGGACCAGGAAGCAGACAGCACACACCTGTGAGGGAACCGGGTGTGGAGTCAGAGTGGCAGAAAGACGTGCTCCAGCAAGAAGCCCAAAAGGGGAAAAGCAAGCGAAATACTGCAGTGAAAAAGGAGGAAATCCCGCTGCAAAGGAGAGGTTGGGCAAAGAGGTGCTCTTTCTTGTTATGGAAAAAGGAAAGCTGCTTTTCTTTTCCATTGTCTCCCGGAGGGTCAGAAAAATAAAACTTTGTCTGCAATGAGTTTTACCAAATTTTCACTTTTATATTCGATAAATCCACAGGGTACTAGGTGTAAAGAAACAAACAAAAATATTAATCGACAAAGAAGCAAGCAAAACACAACTAAGATCCAAAACAAATTAGCTTCCGGGTTGCTAAACTATGCCACACTTACAATAAAAGAAAAGAAAAAGTGTTTTGTTAAGATAGTATAGTTAGGAATAAGGAGAAATATTGTAATACAAATGCCAGTATATCCACTTGCATATTAAGAGTACGGTATGTGTGTTAAACAAATGAATATTTACATATCTGAGAGAAAGCAAATGACAATAACACAAAAAAGCAAGAAGGGAAATAAGAAAGCTTATATTTAAGTAGAGAGGGAGTAGAACATAGAAGTTGATAACCAGACTGTCTTTTTTTTTTTTTTCTGTGACCTTAGGCAACTTAGTCTGATCTTCTTCCTATGTAAAAGAGAGGTATAATAATAGTATCTACCTCAAAGAACTATTTTGAGGATTGGACTAGTGAATACATGTAAAGCTCTTAAAACAGACTTGGCACCTAAGGATAAACTGTTACGGTTGTGTGTGGGGTTTATTGTTTTTAAGACCTGAGTACTTTATTGCAGAATCTATATTAGCCTCTGCTTGATTCCTGGAAAATGGTTTACCCTCATTATATTATATGAAAATGCTGCTTTATTAATGAAATAATTTCAGACACTAATACTTCGGAGTTGAATTTAAAATAAGGGTGCCTCATTTAGCAATGCAAACTGTTCAATCCTACTTTTGGTTAAGAGCTTCATTTCCTGGAATGTTCTCTGTTCACAGTAATAGTAACAGCCATCTCTGAAGCGATAAACTCATGCCATCTTTTTAAGGCCAAAGAATTTTCAAAGACAGAGCTTGAAACAGTTGCTTAGATGTCACCAGAAGACCAGAGGTTCTGTGAAAGCAGAGTAGGCAAGAAATCATCTAGAATCCACCGGAATATAAATTCCGAGGGACCCCCCGAGTTTCCATGAGGAAAGGGACTTTTGTTGTATTCACCCATGTATCACCCACATCTAGATCTGTGACAGAACATGGCAAGAGCATATAGTGTGTTTGAGCAAATGAATAATATGATGGAACAATACACGAACTGTCCACATCTTAAGTAAATGATCAATTACACACCCGTAGGAAATTACATCTACATTTAAATGATGGGGGGAGGGGAGATTTTAGAAAGCTTTTAAATAAGCACACCTTTGAGCTTCAACTGAAGTGCTGAGCTGATCCTCAACGCTAACCAGCTCCCCATATAAGGGGAAAGTTAAGCCCCTCCGAGTTCTTGCAGATTGCCCAAAGAGGATCGTATGTTTTAAACCAAAGCAGCACCTGCACCATGTAGAAGAATAAATTCAACGAGAGGTGGTTATGAATGTGTAAATTATAATGCTTTGGGGGTTCTTTTATTATGTGGGTAACAGCAAGTGCTTTCTGGACTCACAGCTGGTGTGCTCTTTGTGAACTGCACGAGGACCTGTTTTAGTCCCCACAAAGCTCGACACCTGAGGCAATATCAATTTATTCATCAGATGAACTTTAATATTAAACATAAAAGTTTTACTTCCTAATATAAATTGTTCGCCTGCAGATAGAAGTAAAAATAGTATGTCATTGAGTTTGTCTGCAATAAGCAATGACTTGTAGTCAAGAGTATTTTTTTAAAAATGATGGAATTAAACTACATATGTACCCTGGAAGAAAACAAAACAAAGCAAGAACAAGTAAATTTTGCTGCTCACTGCAAGGTGACTCTGGTACAACTTGATGTCCTGACACAATCACAATTGTTTTAAAATGAGAATAGTGCTACTTTTGGGTTCTAACTGCTATAGTTGGATTCTAACATGAATCTCTCCCAAACAAATGACTAGAAGGTTAATTCTGTTTAAAATTATTATTACTATTAAAATAATTTGTAATGGAGAACTGTTCTACTCATTTTATACATATGTAATATCTGGGTAATATATATAAAATACACATGTATGATACACACATACTACTTTCTTAGTTAAGAATTTAAGAAGTATTCTGAAAAATATCCCAAAGATATTAAATGAGGGAAAGATAATTATTTCTAAAACTAGAGGCCCGGTGCATGACAGTCATGCACTAGGGGGTGGCATATGTATACCAGCCTGCGCCCTTTAGCAGTCCAAGAGAACAGACCTAAGCTGCTGTTGGGCAGCAGCACATCCCGCCACCACCACTGCACTCACCAGCCATGAGCATCTGCCCCCTGGTGGTCAGTGCGCATCATAGTGACCAGTGTTTCTGCTGTTCGGTCAATTTGCATATTAGCCTTTTATTATATAGGACTTTGAGTAAGGGTATTTTATTTCTAAATCTTCAGATAGGTTGTGTTTGCTAAATAGGTCTCCCTCTACCAGCAGCACTTTTCCCACTTTAACAGTCACACTCATGCTTCCCCAACTGAATCTACAGTAAATTCATATCAACCTCCTTTTGGTCCTACAAGTACCCTGTGCTCGGCAGTGCTCTCCCCCAATGTCAACTCAACTTCCATCCTCCAACAGGCCCTGCTCACTCATCTCTGAGGATAAGTGCCCCTGAGTACACAGCACCTCTTGACTTCTGATGCTATTAAATGTTTAATGGTCTGTCTCCACAGCAGACTGAAAACCATGTGGGTGGTGGTCAAATGTGACTTGCTTAGCACTGTATCCGAAGACCCTAGAACAGGCTCATAGCTCAATAAATATTAAACACATGAATGATTTCTCAGTTACTCCACCAAAATTAACATCCTTAACAAGAATGTGAACTTCTTAAGGCCAACAACCATGCCTCAGTCAAAATCCTCAGTGCATGACTAACTCAATCCCTGACACAGAGATGGAATTCAAGAAATGACTCAGTAAAAGATAATTCAACAACCGAACTAATTTTCAATTTTAAAAGGCAACTTTTAGGGTTTTAATATTAAGCTATAAAGATTTTCTTAATGTAACTAATTTTTTATTGTATGATTTTAAATAAGAAAGTATCAAAAATAAAATTTTAAATTAGAAGTTTTTTTGAGTCACTGATAGTTTCTGAGACAATGGTATGATTTAATAAGTAGTATTATTATTCGGCACTGGAGTATTATATAAGAAACAAAAGGAATATTTTGAGAGCAAGAATTTGGCCACTGGAAGAAAAGGTACAGATAGATAAAAAGGTTAGAGATGAGATAGAGCGAGGGATTGAAGGAGTTCAGGCCTTTTGATCAGTGAGATGCTGTCCCTACCAGCCTAAGTGGAAAGCTGTGAATTTGTTGGGTTTGAAAGGGATGACTAGGAACAGCACTTCAATAATTTAAGTGTGAAAGACAAAACAATGTCTGATTTGATGTGTCCTTTAAAAAAATGTAATGATGATAAAAATCAGAGCAAGGACCTGTCATCAGTAACAGCTCAAGTACAAATATGATCACTGCTAAGATGGGACAGCAGGTACATCAGGGGAGGAAGTGTTTTCAAAGGAAACAGAAGGTCAGTTGCAGAGATAAGATGTAAACCAGTCAAAGAAATTCTAGAAGCCAACATCTAAAAGGGTGCAAAGAGAAAGGGCAGGGTACCCTGGCAAAGACATCTGAATGGTCCTGGAGTATAAACTCAGAGCCATAGATTGTAAACAATGAGGCAGTGTAATCTGACCAGTATAGACAACGTTAGAAATATGACCTCATTGTTAAAACAAGCTGTTTCCAATCAAATCTGGCACTGTCACCTACAGGACTCTTCCTGAACTCCAAGCTTACCTCAAGTTGTCCAGCTCCCATCTTTATTCATATTTTCATATTTTCTCTCTCTCTTTCTCTCTCTCTCTCTCTCTCTCTCTCTCTCTCTCTCTCTCTCTTTCTCTCTCTCTGTCTCTGTCTCTCTTTCTCTCTCGATGCTCTTTTGAAATCTGTACAACAGACCTAGAGGCTGAGAACTGCCTATGCAAATGTTCATGTCACCCCAAGCTTCCATGGTCTCAGTGTAAGCGGAACAAATCTGCCTTCCCACAAGTTGCTTATACCCATCATATAACTTTTATTGTCTTATTAAACCAGAGAGAAGACATTTCATTGTCAAATCTTTTTTATTTAGGTCAATTCTTCCCTATTCTAAGCACTGTGATACTTATTTTCCCAAATATTAATGGCTACTGGTCTGGAAGTTTGGGGGCTGGTACAGGACAAAGGTGTTCTTAATGCTGTCCATCTGTAAGAGGTTTCTGCTTCCTTTCTTTATTGTAATGGGTTTGCAAGATGACTCCCCAAATGGCACTGGCTCTTTGTGCCGGCCATATCCCGTTGCAACCCCATCCCGACTTTGCTGTCTGATATCACCTTGGCTCCCTTTCAGCATTACTAAGCATTTTCTCCCACTAAATATCTATGCCAGATTATTTGCTCTTGGAAGTATTAGCTTGCATTTTCTTAGGCTGAATCTCACTTACTATTTCCTGTGATACTTCAAAACCTTTTTAGGTATATCTTGGTGATGCTTCTCTTATTTCGCTATTTGAGATGCTTCCCAATTGCTAACATCTGAAAAACTGGTTGACACGCTGCTCATTTCTGATTTTAGAATTTTAAGGAAAATGCAAAGGAAAGCTAGGCAATATGCCTTTGTGAAGAAGCATTTCAGTTTAGTAAAAAGGATACATTTCTTTAGTAAGAGCTGCAGATCATCATGTTATTAAGCCAGTAAACCTGTAGAATAAGTTGGCTTATTCTACAACCCATATGCTCTAAATTGTTTTAGTTGCTTTAAACAAAAGTTAAAATAATTTTTCAATAGCATTTATTTTTGTGTGATGTGTATACTTGGTTCAATTCCACTCATTCCTTTTTTTTTTTTTTTTGACTGAGTTACTGTAAAGTTAATGATTTAAAAAGAAGCAAAAGTAACATTTTTTTCTTTAAAGTCCAAATGCTAAATATACAAAGGGGGCAAAAGCAGGTTTACAATTGTGGTTTACAAGTTTATTCCTGTATTATTATTTATTAATTATTGTGTTATTTTCCATACAAACAACTATAAACCTAATTTGTATTTAAACTTAAAAACCCAAATGTCTTTGGTTCTCCCATAACTGTAAAAATGTCATTGGTTTTAGTTAAATAAGAGACACCTTAATTAAACAGCAACGATTCATTCAATATTTTAAATACCTCATTGTATTTATGAGAGTTCTATTTATTTTTCCTACTGTGCTGTTTATAGCACTTTTTCCTGTGCTCAAAACATATTTTAAAATACAACTTGGCCAGGGAATTTCAGGATTCTTATTTCCTAAATACTGGGATCACATAAACAAACTCTTGTTTTATACCCTTGTTTATTTAATGCCTCTCTAGTTTCTTTTGATAGTGCCAACTTAAAAGCATCTTAAAAAGTAATTTTGCCAAAATGAATGCTATTCAATGCACTTTTAATTAAATTCTATTCCATCTTAATGATCACAGTATATTTTTGACTCAAGAATCTTTGAGGAAAACACATTCCAATCCAGCTCAGGTAAGGTAAGAGTTAAACGTGTGCAATTTGGAAAAGAAATATGGCAAGTCCACATATGTGGCTCAGTCTTCGAGTGATGTTTACACAGGGAACGCTGGCCCTGCCTGCACTACATTATGGCCCTTGTCATCGCCTGCCCTGGAGCAGTTACATGTGTCTACTTCTCCCATTAAGCCAGTCTCTCCTGAAAGGCAGAAGCAATCTGAGACCTTTGTATCTTCCAGGAGGCCTCCCAGAGCAACGCTGCACAGAGCAGCCACGCTCTACATGTGTGGGAAGTTGTCTCAGAAGAGCAAAGTTCTTGGGTTTGCCTTGATACACACGCCCCGTCAGCAGTGAAAGCAAAAGTAGCCAGGTGAATTAGGTGGATGGGGGAGGCGGTGGGAAGAATGCTAGGGAGTGACCTCCAATGAAAAGATTTAAATGTGATCTTACGTAACTCCTCACTGATGTGCTTGACCAAGAGTTGAGATTTTTAAAAAATAAAAAAATAGAAACTTTTCAGTCTTCCCAAGGTAGAAGCTGGGGATGCTTGATTACTTTGTTTGAAAGTATTTTCTGGATCAGACACACCCGCGTGGCCCAGCCAATGTAAATACTGTGTTCTCTTGGTGTTACCACTGCTGAACAATGATGAACAGATCAACAGCACAGGAATTCCCCAATCGAGAGTGACCGCTGTGGAGAAAATAGATCCTAAAACAAGGAACTGCATTGAAGACAGGTTTCTCCTTTCTGAATTCTGACACACCCTTTGTCCCTAACGCCCATGAGTCAGTCTCCCGGTAAGCCTGAAACTTACCTCCCAAAGGCAAATTCCATTCCACAAGTATCTATTGTGCACCCACTGTATGCAGAGGCACAAGAAGGAAACCCTGAGTAAAAGGGCTACAATGGCACTTGAGAAGAAGCAATGACCAGGGAAGTAGGAAAAGGTACCCGAGAGGGAGGGATATGGAGCCCAACAGAGAACAGGGATTGGTCCACATTCTCATTTGTCACCAAGGGTGGAAACCTGAGACCCTAGAAGAAAACAACCACAAATTCTTAGTAAGTGAATGCGAAGTACTGGCATCAGTGAACAAGATGATGAACTTCTTGGATTTTCCATATTTAGAATAATTCTGTTTTGTGAGCCTATGCCCGAAGAATAGGTTCTAGTTCTTTAAATATTTTTATCAATGTCCCTGCCATCCAGACTCTAAATGTCTTCCTTTCCCCGCCGATCACATTGAACGCAGGCAGTTACCAAGTCTTACCACTCACACCCACATGACTACAGTCCCAGGCATGGTACTGCAGGCTGCGCACTGCCCACGGAGTGCCGCATCTACGGGGAGGAGCGTTCGCATCATAGACGTGTTTGTTTATTTTAGCAATTTCCCAGTAGATGGCAGTCAAGTGTCTTATTCTAATTAAATAGATGACAACAATGTAAACAGGTAAAAGTAAAATGTCTTGAAGAAGGGGCACCTTTTCCATTCCCAGAATGCACTGGGTGGTGGTCCTGCCCCAAATGTTTCCCATCTGTGTTCTAGTTTTCATTCTGGCTGTGGCCACCACAAGGCAGGCTCATCTCACATCTCACAATAGCTTCCAAGCTGGTCCCCTAATTTCTCCACACCTGAGCTCATCCCACAAATCGGTATCAGGGGGCGGGGGGAGGGGGAGTTGTCCTAAAAAAAAAAAGAGTTCCACTAGTATAACTTCTCTTTCCAATAAGTTGTTGGTGTCTCTGTCAGAGAGTTTCTTAACCCTCACATTCAAGGCTCTTCATACCCTGTCCTCAGCCGTGCTTTCTCCTCTAGTCTTTCCCTACTTCCCAAAAAGAGCCCTCTTCCCAGTCGCATTTAGTTACTCTCTGCCCCACATATCCTGTCATTCCCTACCTTGCTATCTTTGTTCCTGTCATTTCCTCTGCCCGGAATTCTCTCCAAACTCAATCTTCCTGCTAGAAGTTCCAAATTACATTTAGTAGTATATTTTGGTGAGAGGTTTCGGATGACTAAATCCTGTCTTCAGCAAGCATCCAACATTTTTTTTGAAAAGTATTTTCCTCCTTGGCTTTGGTTGGTTTTCCTGTTCACTATTGGTACATAACAAAGCACTCCAAATTTATGACTTACAACAATGACTATTTCAATTACACCTCACAAATTTGTGGGCCAGAAGTTTGGACAGTGCTGAGTGCTGCTTCTGTTCTGTGCAGTGATGCTGGAGGTGGCCCTGGTGTTGGATGGGCTGGTGTGGAGTGTTCCCATTCCTCCCACTGCCTTTAAGGTCATCGTTCTTTAAGGCCCAGTCTATATTCCCTTTCTTCCAAGAATCCTTTCCAGGTCCTTCAATTGGTTTAATCTCTCATCACTGCAGATTTCCAGTACATTTTTCTTCACTAAAGTACTCTTCCAACTCATAATCTGATATTAGGCTTTCACTTATGTAGGAAGTAAAAGAGAGACAAAGTCAAAGGGAACAGTAGAATGCTGTGACCCTATACATTTTAATTCAAGTTTAAAGAGTACACAAGTGCTCAATGTAACTGGAACTTTTGTGGAATCAGTAAGAAGGACTGAGTTCTATGTCTGGGCTGATGCCAGACAAGGCTGATCCAACACGTGCAGACAACATTATTTACAAATGTATATAATTATATAATTGTCTTCATTCTGAATTACTGGGATTTGTAATTGCTATAGATTACAGGAAAGATTTTTTAAAAATTGTGGAGGGTCAGGTTTTCATGTCCTGTGTCATTATGGTTAAAGAGAATTTCTAATATTACATATATTTCTGTCTTCAAAAATGTTCAAAGTGTAACTTTCCTTTGAAAAAGCAAAACCCTATCCTACAAAATGTACTGAAGAGATACAGAAATGGGAATGTGAAATTATACTCATAACAAAATCCAATAATTCAAACTGTCCAGTTTAAATAACCAAGCCAGTCCTGACTGGGCGCTGAAGTTTGAGTGCCGTCCCAAACACCAAAAGACTGTGGATTCCATTCCTGGTCAGGGCGTGTAAGGGAGGCAACAGGTCAATGTTTCTCTCTCACAACGATGTTTCTCTCTCTTTCTCTTCCATTCTCCCTCGGTCTCCCTCTTAAAAAAAAAAAATACCCTTGGGTGAGGATTAAATAATAATAACAACCTATATCAAAATGCAATTGAGCTACAATAGATACAAAAGATATAGTTCAATCTCATTATGATGATGAAAATAACTGAGGCCCACTTAATGTAAATGTGTAAATGGACTAAAAATGATTTATTGCCTGTATAAACAAACACAAAACAATGCTACAAAAATCTGTGAAGCGAAGTGTGTATGGAAATGTTGGTGGCAGCAGTATCTATGAGAGAGAGACTGCAAATGCCTAGTATCAGAACAGGAAATAAATAAATTATGGTGTCTTCATGCATAGAAATACTATATAGCAGTTCAAATGAATGAACTAGAGTTACAAATATCAACATGGATGCATCTGACAAACACATATTGGGTGGGGGAACACTATAGCAGAAAATAAAGAAAATGACAGCGCTTATAGAAATTTTAAAAAAACACTATGTATAGTTGGAAGTGGCACTCCATATGTGGTAAAAGTATTTGAAAACATGGCACAGGAATGAGTGGAGAAAGGAGTAGACAGGGAGCTTCTGTGGTATCCAGCCATAACATTTTATTTCTAAAGCTAGTGTCAGGCAAGTGGGTGGTGGTTATATTAACTTTATGACTTTCGTAAAGCTTATCAAATAATAAAATTTCAAGATAAACATGTAAAAACAGCTCTTAATGCTTTTTTATATTTGAGTTATTTGTGATAAAAATTCAGCACAGAGAGAAATAAAGGGTAGGCAATTTACATTTTGAGAGGCTTAAGACCACTGGGATAGACTATGTGAAAGCAAGCAAGCAAAAAGCCTCTGCTTCTCAAAATAAGATAACAAACCAAAACACCCAACTAAGCAAACACATTTTTAAAATTTTTATGTAAGTCACACTCCAGATCTCTCGCAACTTTCACATGTTGATTTCAAGAGGCTTCCCCCCCCACCACCACCACACAGCCCCAACGCTGGGTGGACCATGAGATAGAATCAACCACAAAAGAAAGCCTGTTGCAGCCTTTGGAACAGTGGCAGCAGTGGAACCAACAGCATAGCTGAGATTAAGTGAGCACATACTACGTACCAGGCATTGATAGAATCAAGCTTTACCTGCATTCTCTTCATTCTCTGCTTAATCCACACAACTCCCCAGTGAGAGGGAATTACTATCATGTTCATTTCAGAGCGGCTAAAGGATCTGCCAAGGCCACACAGCTAACAAGTGGTAGAATCGGGATTCCAGCCAGAGGCTGGCCCAAAATCAGTGTTTTTTTACACTGCTACCTTGCTGTCTATCCAAAAGTATAATCACCAAATATCTGTAAATCAACTTATCTTAAAAGAGAGTTACCTCATTCACACCTGGCTCCAAAACATGCTTAATTACTTTAAAGCAGCTTTGTAGCTCCAGCACACACACAAAAAAACTTTACAGATCACTCTCTTACAAAACCACCTGTACTACATCCACATGGTTGTCAAGGTTTAAAAACGAATACAAATAATAACAGAAGAAATTCCACGGGAATTTTTTCTTTTGTAGGAGAGGATTAGATGAAATCACTGGGAAAAAAATGTAAAAAGAGCACCATCTGGAATAATTTTCTTTTCTCACAACTTGGATACCTCATTTTGTACCACAAGGGCAAAAATAAAGGATCAAGGAGTCCTAGAGTTGAAGAATCTCAAGATCTCCGACTCCAAGATGATGCCCTGAATATCTATACTAATAAAAGAGTACTATGCTAATTAGACCAGATGTCCTTCCGGACAAAGCCACAGTGGCAGGGGCTGACGCAGAAGTGGTTAGGGGCAATCAGGCTGGCAGGGGAGAGAGGTTAGGGGTGATCAGGCAGGTGAGCAATTAGGAGCCAGCGGTCCCTGATTACGAGAGGGATGTCCGATTTCCAGTTTAGGTCCAATTGCCTGTATAGATATTTAGGGATCGGGCCTAAACCGGCAGTCGAACATCCCCCAGGGAGTCCCGGATTGGAAAGGGTACAGGCTGGGCTGAGGGATCCTCCCTCCCATGCACGAATTTCATGCACTAAGTCTCTAGTAAAACATAATGGGTCATTGCTTAGGAATACATATCCTCTCTGGATTTTTTCTCCTGGTACTACCACAGACATGTTCACATCATTCATCTTAATAAAACTAGTAACTCGACTGAGACCCAAGATGGCAGCAGAGTAGATGGAAGCTACCTCTACTTCCCCATAGGACCAACCTGTAAGTGAAATATATAGAGCAATAAACACGAATAACCAACTGAAGACTAGTAAAGAGAATGTTATCATGAAGGAGCCACATGCAGACTGGTAGGGAGGGTGGAGATGTGGATAAGAATGGCCCGGTGGATAAGAATGGATAAGATATGGATAAGAATCTTAGGGCAGCGGCTAAGATTCCAGGGGGCTAGCTCAGCTGCAAACATTCCCCCTGAGAAAGTTGGGGTTTCAACCCCATGCCAAGCTTCCCAGGCCAGAGCACCAGAACCAGGTAGAGGTGCCCACATAACATCTGTCTGTGAAAATTAGCAAGGGTTCTGTCCACCAGGGAGAGAGAGACGCCTGCTAGAGCCACAGTTGCCCTTGTCAAGGATCAACTCACAAAAATCTCATTCACAGTCACTCACCCTGGTCTCCAGCGGTGGCGGGAGGGCAGAGTCAACTAGAGTCACATGAGGAGGGACTCGGAGAACAGACCTGAAAGGACAGCCGCTAGGATCTGTGTGCTGAGTCAGGGTGAGCTGATATCTCCTTGTGGCTTTAACTTGCATTTCGCTGATGATGAGTGTCAGTGACATTGAGCATCTTTTCATATGTCTGTTGGAGAAGTGTCTATTCAGGTTCTTTGCCCATTTTTAATGGGATTATTTGGTTTATAGATGTTGAGTTTTATAAGTTTTTTATAAATTTTGGACACTAACCCCTTATCACATGTACCATTGGCGAATATGTTCTCCCATGCAGTGGGTTACCTTTTCATTTTGTTGATGGTTTCTTTTAATGTGCAAAAAACTTTCATTTGATGTACTTCCATTTGTTTATTTTTTTTTATTTTGTTTCCCTTGCCTGAGGAGATATTTATTTTAAAATAATGCTACAAGCAATGTCTGAATAGACACTTGTGAAAGAAGAACAAAGTTGGAGGAATCATGATGCCTGACATCAAACTATACTATAAAGCAGTGGTAGGCAAACCACGGCTTGGGAGCCACATGTGGCTCTTTGGCCCCTTGAGTGTGGCTCTTCCACAAAATACCATGTGCGGGCGCACATGTACAGTGTGACTGAAACTTTATGGCCCATGCACAGAAGTCGGTTTTTGGCCTGGGGGAATCTATTTTGAAGAAGTGGTGCTAAAACACTCAAGGTGCCAAAGAATCGCATGTGGCTCATGAGCTCGGTTTGCCGACCACGGCTATAAGGCCACTGTAACCAAAACAGCATGCTACAGCATAAAAACAGACATATAGATCCCTAGAACAGAACAGAGATCCCAGAAATAAACCCACACCTTAATGGTCAATTCACATTTGACAAAGAAGGCAAGAACAAACAAACAAACAAAGCACACTTGTTTATCAAAGACACCCTAGAAGAGTGGGAAGGCAACCCACAGTGTGGGAGGTGATAGTAACCAACCTATACATCAAAGAACAGTGTGGCAAGCTTGGGCTGCTGTAGCCATCCCGCCCTGGGAAGGGTCAGAGGGGGGGAGGGTGCCAAGGTGGGGGAGCAGCTCTGGAGATCAGGCCTCCAGGAGGGAAAAGTGCAGACAAGACCCCAGGTCATCTGTAGAGCCTTGGATCAGGAAGAGCATCCCTCAAGTCAGCCCAAAGCATAGCCTGGTTATATGAGCCAATCGATGCCCCTTTTCACTTAGACCAGGATAAGGGAAATTGGATTTTCTGTCACTTTCTTCATAAATAGTCTCAGTTCTGACCCACTTACACTTCAATTCTCAACTTCTCCAAACAGACCGATAAGCTCACTTTTGGCCCATCACCAGGCGTAAATCCACCACGCGTCCTCGCTCCTGATTTCATTAGACCTTCTTTGTCTTAAAGTCCCGGTACCTCCAGCTGGGGGCTGTCACTCACCTAGTCTCACATATCTCTCAGTAACCCTTCATCTTCTGGAGTCCTACTCCAGGCTATCTTCATTTTTTAGGGTTTACTGCGTCGCTGTCCTCACTTCATACTCCTTCCTTTGTGCTTAATCCCTCCCTGATTTGTTTAGTCCCTGCTGCGTGGAGCTCTAACAAACACCACTTCCCGAAAGCAGCCTGGTTCCCCATTTACTCATCTGCTCACCCAAGGCATCCATGCAATGACCAACATGTGCCTGACCTCATACTGACAACTACCACCATCCTTGGCACCACACTCCCTTTAGCTGTCAATAATATAAATCCTCCAAAAGTCTCTATATTCTTAAGTTTTAATAGATCACACTGTTAGGTTTGAAGGGAACGCAGGAAACTGACCACCAAGGAATTTTAAAGTACAGTTTATTCCCAGGTAATGAGCGGGACTCATTACGGAGGTAGAGAAACCAGAATTGAAGGAGTGGGGAGGAAGGGGGCAGGGGACCCAGCCGGGCTGCCTCCTGGACATGGAGGACAAGCAGCACGTGGCTTGCCTGGGGGTCCCTTTAGTGGCCAGAACGGAAGGGGGTTGAATCCAGGGTGAAACAGGAAGGGGACACTTTGGCATGTGCTGATTGATGGTTCAATGTCTTGGTGATGTCTCTGTGACAGGTGCCAATAATGTCATAGCTCTGCCCATCAGTTGAACCTTACACACACCCTTATGGTACCACTGAGTCAACACATTTTTACTCTTCATTGCTTAATTTTTAAAATTATTTCTTACAATGAAAAAAAAGAATTCCTAAATTTTTCTGCAAAACCCATCCTTTGCTTTTAATATGCCTGGAATCCATTTTGGAGTTTCCTTGCCAACACACACGGCTTTCCCTTAAGCCTGGCATAGGCTGGATGGTAGTGAGAGGCATGGAGAGGAAGAAGACAGATTTTTCTCCTTTTTTTTTTGCACAACTGATTTAAAAAAATACCACCAGATGTGAAAGGGAAATTTTAGACTCTAAATTTTGAAATTTAATCTAGCAAGAAATAAGCACCGAATCCTGAAGACGCAGTGCATGTCAGCTATCTGCCAGAGCACCGCTTCCTCCTTTAAATGCCCTCTTGATTAGAAAGAGCCTGAAACTTTTTTTTTTTGGTGAACAAGGTTTATTTTACTTCAGTGAGCACTACTGATATGGAAAAATGGGATTTCTGAGCTTTAAAAAGGGCTGGTGGTGGTCAGATAAGCGAGAAACTAAAGAAGACTTTCCATTTTGTAAATGCAGGGACTTAGCTTTGCTGGTAATATTTCTGATGGGGTTCTTACTAGTGAAAAGGATGAAGGACCCGTGTTTAATCCTCACGTTAAGATGCACACCCTACACTGAGCTGAGCAGAGCAGTGAGGGGACAGGACTTGTCAGGCCTCAGAGCCCAGGTAAAGACAGGATTGTACGTCAAGACAGATCTGAAGTTACAGGGCTGGGAACCCAGAAGTGAGTGACATATACTTTTTAAAAAATCACTCCAGCATCTGGGGGGGGGAGGAAGGAATGTACAGATAGAATAGAGTATTATGTAGCTTATAAATGAATGAGATGAATCTCTAAGTTCCTGTGGAAAGATATACAAAATAAGTTAAAAGGCTAAGATGCAAAACAATATATGCAGAATATGATCCTCATTGTGGAAAAAGTGTGTACACACACACACACGTACACACCAGTGCCATATTTTAGATTTCACAAAATTTACAGTTGAAGAAGTAAATTCACATACCCAGTTTGTTCTAAACATACTTTAAAAACCTTCCAATTAATAAATTGAGCATTAGTTTTAAATTTACCATCAGTAAAATTAAATTTTAGTGAAATTTACATGAAGTTAAAAATTCAGAAACAAAATCACATTTCAAATTCTCCCTGGCGGTATGTGGCTGATGTCTACTTTATTGGACAAGCTAGATCCAAACAACAGCAGAAAATAAACAGGAAAGTTGAAACCTGTCCTCCTCGGGGCTTCGGAATGAGGGTGGAGGAGGGGTCTTCTACTTCCCACATGATGCCTTCTGGAATATGTTTGCCATATAATAAACACACTTTTTCACTCTAAAAACTATTAACTACACAGATTGTGTGGTCTGAAACCTATACAACTTTTACAACTCTTTCAAACAATATAAAATTATGAATACAAAATTATATAACAAAGTAAAAATGTATTTAGAATAAAAGGTATCAAAATGTATAAGCGGCCGAAACCGGTTTGGCTCAGTGGATAGAGCGTCGGCCTGCAGACTGAGAGGTCCCGGGTTCGATTCCAGTCAGGGGCACATCCCCATTGGGGGTGTGCAAGAGGCAGCTGGTCAATGTTTCTCTCTCATCGACGTTTCTAACTCTCTATCCCTCTCAATTCCTCTCTGTGTAAAATCAATAAAATATATATTTTTAAAATGTATAAATATTCACACTTCAAAATACACAAGCATCTCAAAATCCAGAAAAACAACACCCAGTCTTATTATTTAATCATCTGGCAAACCTCTATGGTACTTTTTTTCATAAAATTTTTTGACTGCGTGTTTTAAAATGACAATTTTGTAATATAATTCCTCATACACAAAATTGAAGAATATGATATTTCTTCTAATTATGATATAGGAACATACAAAATAGAAACACATGATACAGAAACATACAGAAATCTATATTTAGGAAAGCATCTTTTAACTTCTTCACATCAGGTCAATTTTTAGGGTTAATACCAAATTTGGGAAAATTTCCATAAAGTTTCTTTCATATCTGAATTGTAAAATATCAGTTTCTTATGTAGTGTCTAATCCCAAATATTCTTTTTCCCCCCAATGTATTGATTTTATATAGAAAGAGGAAGGGAGAGGGAGGGAGGGAAGAAGGGAAGGAAAGAGAGGAAGAGAGAGGGAGAGGGAGGGGGAAAAGGGAAAGAGAGAGAGAGAAAGAGAGAGAGAGACAGACAATGATTTGTTGTTCCACTTACTGATTCATTCATTGGTTGATTCATGTATGTGCCCTAACCAGGGATCAAACCTGCAACCTTGGTGTATCAAGATGATGCTCTAACCAATGAACCACCAGGCCAGGGCATCCCAAATATTATTTGAATTAAATATACTCATTAACTGTAAAGCTCTTGTAGTCACATATTTATGAAGTTTTATGTTGCCTTTCTCCATATTAATATTTTTAAAAACATAACTCTTTTCTCAATGTGTTCGTATGATTCACTCTTCATTAACTAGATTTGCAAACAATCCATTGAGCCTATTTATTGCTTCAATTTGAAATGAAATGTATTTCTTCTTTTCAAATGAATCACTGCTTTGGGGATAATCTAAATTATTTTTATAATATACTTTTGGTCATCAAAATAATTTCTATTTATTTCATCATTCATCTTTATTGCTTTAGCTTTATGTTATATTATCTGAAATTTCTTAGTTCTTTAATAAGTAAAGGTAAGTATAAAGAATAAAAGTAATCCTTCATGTATGTCCAAATTAGGAATCTGTAATTTCTCAGCTGTCTTATTGAAAAATTCCCCAAACAACTTGCAAACTGCAGTTAACATTGTATATTCCCAGATCTGAAAGACGCCTGTGATCACACAGAAGCAACCCTACCCATGAGGACAGGTGATGGAAGGAGGATCAGGATAGAAAAGAGACGGCGGTCTCAACCAATTATGGTTGAAATATCCTAAAATTCCTCAATTCTGCAAAACCATCTGGCCATCTGAACACATCCCTAGAGATCTTCCCAGGGCCATGGAGGGGGCCTATGTGAAGCAGGGGCCCTGAAACCCAAATCCCAGCAAATCAGCTCCTGGTAAACTTGCCTCTGATTGCAGGTAAACAGAGTAGTTAGAAGCCCCGGCTTAAGCCCAAGGTCCTCAGCCCCACCCCCAAGGAGCTGGGTGTTTCTCCCCACCTGTCCTTCCACCACCCCCCCCACACACACACACAGAATATTCAGTTTCAGGCAGCAGGCTCATTCTAGGAAGTCTTATTGCAGACTCTAACCTAATCCCCCACACTGCACAAGTAGAACTGCACATTTAAATCTTAGTTAACCCCAAATGTCTAAGTCTTTTTCAGAAACTTCACCAGGTACAGTTTCACCAACCCATTGTTTGAGAGGTGAGTCCAGCCTCTCTCCCTTTCTAAAACTCTGGAAACATCAGCCCTATTTTAGCACAGCTCTGAAAGCCTCATTGCCCCACAGACGCATAGCAAATATCTCTCATGGAGCCGTGATGCGCATTAACGGGGGCGGGAAGCGGCCTTCACAGCCTGCGCCTTGGTTAACGGAAGCTCTGCACCGGAGGGCGCGCAGGAGCCGGTGGTGATGGCACTGCGCGCACACTGCTCAGCTGTGCACAGAGGGGAGCCTGCACAACCTCACCGGGGTCCATAGAGGAGGCGTCTCAACTGGCTTTTAACAAAATTAAAGTGGTTTTCAGTTCCTCTTTACAGTTCATCTTGTACTTTTATCATCGAAAACCCCAAGGTCTTCCTGGGGTCATTACTTCCTACCAAGCACAGGGGCAGGCAAGAGGAGATTTACAGTTGTGAGAACATGAGCACAGCTTATTCTTGTATTTTTGCCAATAGATTGATTATTGTGTTATTACGAACAACTGTAAACTTACTTTTGCCCACCTATCTATTTTATTGACACTATTTATTATCTCCATTTACCCTCTCACACTTATAAGTCCAGCAATAGGTTTCAAAGAATTATTGTCTTCCTCAATCGCTGTTACATCTGAAAAAGACCGTTAAGAGTACAAGTGCTGGAGCCACACTGACTGAGTTCAAATCCCAGCTCAGCCACTGAGATTCGGGGCGAGTCATTTAACCTCTCTGTGCCTCAGTTATCTTAGCTGCAAAATGGAAAGAAAATATTGCCTGCCTCACAGGGAGGGCTGTGCAAATTAAAAGCATTCATATTCATAAATACTGAGAGCAGCACCTGACACACAGTAGGGCTAAATTCATGTTAGTTAAACATAAGAAAAAAATGTTTTCATACGTAGCTTTAGGCACACATTTAATTTCTTGGAACCTCACTTTTCATCTTGGGGCAAATGGGTATAATACTATCTGAACTTCTTAAGATATTTGTTAAAATTATATTATATAAAACATGCACAAAGCGCTATTATGTGGCCTATCATCTAAAAGATGCTCATTAAATTGTCATCGTTATTATAGTTGCCACTGACCACTCTCCTTCCATTCTGTTAATATTCCCCTCTAGCTATTACGCTACATATTAAGGGTCACTGCCCCTCACCATTCTGGCGGTGTAATTAAGAAAATCTATCTTCCCTATTCACTGTTGTTAAGACTGTCAAACATAATCAATGTCTGACCTTGTCCTGGACTAAGATTGAATAACATTGGTGAAAGAGATCCTTCATGGGTATTTATGAATGCAAATGTGACACACAAGGTCCTTTCAGTAGTATTTTACGTTATGAGAGTTTTTGCAGAATTTTCATAAACCATCATAGAAAAGAATAATCATATCTTAGATGCTTTCTGCATACTATTTTCAGAGTATATCACCTTTTGTGAGAACGGCCAGAATTCCTAAGACATACTACTTTGTGGATCTTTTCAACAAATCTGCATATTAGATCACAGCAAATATCAATGCCCAGTTTCATTTTAGAAAAAAAATATATGAGACTAAAGATTTATGACTTGACCTCCTAAACATACCAAGAAGGGAATTCACATCATTTCTCACTATTTCTGGAGGAAGCCCTTGCCACCAGTACTGCAAATGCTATAAAATTAAATATTAGAGGCTCAAGTTGCTAAATATTCTATAAGCAAGGAAAAATATGCTTACCCACTCCCATTCCTGGAAAATGCATTAACGGGTGTCCCTCAAATATTTTTCCTTGGATTAGGTAGAAAGAGTTCAAGCCCCTAGAAGACATAGCTTTCACCTGGAATGCTGGCTGTCCAAGAGCACTGCCTGGCTGAGAGTAATTAAACCATCTCGTGTCCTCCCTTCCGTGAGATTATAAAAGCACAGACAAGAGTCCTTCAAGGAAAGAATGTCAAAACTCTTTAAATTAATTAGCACATTAAATCTCACTGGGTTTATGGTGGGACTGTTAGGCATTCACTTTAACTGCCAAAAAAAAAAAAAAAAAAAAAAGAGTAACTGATAACTTGAATTTGCCTTAGAATCATATATAATTATTCTTCAAATCGACTATAAAATATCAATTCCCAGTATAGAAAGGCTACAGACTAGAACTTTTATAAGCACCAGCAAGGGAAACTTTGAAAAAAAAAGAAAGAAAAAGAAAAAACAAATAGCAAATATAGAAATCATATTGGCCTAGGTGAGGAGGAGCCAGGGTAAAAGGAAATAAATCCTGTGTGATGGGATGTCTCTAGCACTGAGATGAAAGTGAGTATAAAAAGGGTTTTAGTGTCAGGCCAGTGTTGCTCAGTGGGTAGAGCATCCACCTATGAACCAGGAGGTCCCAGTTTGATTCCAGGCAGGGCACATTCCCAGACTGCAGGCTCGATCCTCCAAGGGGGGTTTGCAGGAGGCAGCCAATCAATGATTCTCTCTCATCACTGATGTTTCTCTTTCCCTCCCTTCCTCTCTAAAATAAATTAAAAAAATTTTTAAATTGGTCTTAGGAGAGTGGGGAGTTTGGTGGTCCTAGACTTTCTGATGCTCATACCTGGTTCCAGGCTGGTAGAGCGAAATCCCAACGTATAATGACAAATATATTCTTTTCCAAAATTTTTTGCTTCTAAAAATAACTAAATAAGTGTCAATTATACATTAAAATGTACTATTAGTCTCAAAAGAGCAACGTGATATATAGTATTTAAACAGGAATGAAAAGGTAATAGATATTTCAGAAAATTCGGTAAATGGGTAAATCAGCATTATGAGTATATATTGATATATAACCACAGAAAAATGTTGATTACTTTGCTCTACATTTAAATCCAAAGCAAAAATAAATCATATCTCACCCTGTTTCATTCAAAAATATCAGCAGTTCTAATAATCCAAATGATTTAATTTATATTCCAATTTTGGGATTGGTCATCTGGTTCTGTAGGAGCAACTATTTCAAAATGTCATTGTTAGTTTCATAATATTTCCATTAATCTTTATTCTATAAATTAGGGGCCCAATTCAAGCACCTTAAAAGGAACTGTGGCCAAAACCGGTTTGGCTCAGTGGATAGAGCGCCAGTCTGTGGACTGAAAGGTCCTGGGTTCGATTCTGGTCAAGGGCATGTACCTAGGTTGTGGGCACATCCCCAATAGGGGTTGTGCAGGAGGCAGGTGATCGATGTCTTTCTCTCATCGATGTTTCTAACTCTCTATCCCTCTCTCTTCCTCTCTGTAAAAAGTCAATTTTAAAAAAAGGAACTGTGGTGGGCACAGGGGCGAGTCTCAGCCCAGCTTCTGTGTCCCTGCTCTGCCCCTCCTGCCAAGGCCCCGTCCTCTGTCTGCAGGCAGTCCCCCTCCCTCCGCCGCTGCTTCTGGGCCAGCACCATCAGCAGGCGCCAGTGGCAGCTGCTGCCCTGATTGCCCCTCAGGAGCAGGGGCAGGTGGAGAAGCCTTGTGCCAAGTGATGGGGCCAGCTCCGGGCACCAGCACAGGTGTGAACGCCAGACAGGACCACAGCACCTGGGAGCAAAGAATTTTCAGTAACCAACAGAGGCTCACCCTGATTATAGCAACTGACACCCCTTGGTCTGCTACCCCCGCTCACCTGTCCCACCATTCTGCCACAGCTGATGCCCCCTGATGGTCATCACACATCATAGCGACCAGTTGTTCAGTTATGACATAAAAACAACATAAGTTGTTCCGCCTTTAAGTCTATTTGCGTATTAGGATTTTATATACCAATATATAGATAAGTACTGGATTTAAACAATGTTCTAGGCCATGGAACAGAATTTGGTTTAAGGAATTTTTGTATCATTTAACTTTATTACATGCATAATAGATTAAAATTTTAATTTAGTATGTAAACTAAATCATAACACATACAATAAAACATGTCATGCTTTATTAGATTATTATATCTTATTTTCCTATTTTTTGGCCCAGAAACAGCATATTCATTCATAATTTAAGGTTGAGATTTAATTTCTATACTTTCCTCCCGTAACACAGGCAAACTTTCCTGTTCCTTTAAGGAAAAGTATATATTAAACTGAAAATAACAAAGGCCAAGTTTTCCATTATATTAGAAAAGCAGGGCAACTCAGCAAGCAACAATGACAATTTCCCATTTCCTGAAACCCTGACCTAGTGGGCTCAGTGCTAGAGATGAAAGGACCAAAAACTCCATCTCTGCTGTTTTGAGTCACTACCCTGGCAGCCTTTCTGGCAGTTTCAATTGGTTAAAGGGCTTATTATTTCTTGGCAAAAACATATTATATAATTGCTAAGAATCACAATGACCTGAAGCTTTCTGAGTGTCACAGTAGAGCAATGGAAAGAAAACCTCCCTCCACTTTACTGGCCTGTGACCTTCACCAGGTCCCTGGGCACGTTGGAGACTCATTTTCCTTCCCCACAAACCAGGATAAAAGCATTTGACCAAGCCTTGTTCTAGGGACTTCTGAAAGGATCAAATAATACAGCAAGCATGAAATGTCTAGGAGGCAGAAAGTGTTTGACAGGGGCCGTATTAATGTTCGCAGCAACAAGTAATAGTGCTAATTAATGAAATAAAATGCATTTAACTATAATTGGGCCTTCTAGGACTCCCTAGTTTTAGGAATTATAAAAGAAAAAAGGGTGAGTGACCTTTCCAGAAAGTAACCTAACTCCAAAAAAAAAAAAAACACCACTTCTTCTGAGAAAATAAGAGTTGTCCCCTGCCATAGCACAGATGACCAACCATGACATCATAAGGTCTTTTCTCCTCCTGGCAACTCAAAACAACACTAGGATTTATCAAACCCTCCCGACTCTGTTATTTAGGAAGAGAGTCTAATTCTAATACCTTTCATCACTATTTCTCACCTTGCCCTTGAAGCCTACTTTGTCTGCTTAAAAATCAATATAATTGCCAAAACCGGTTTGGCTCAGTGGATAGAGTGTCGGCCTGCGGACTGAAAGGTCCCAGGTTCGATTCCGGTCAAGGGCATGTACCTTGGTTGCGGGCACATCCCCAGTAGGGGGTGTGCAAGAGGCAGCTGATTGATGATTCTCTCTCATCGATGTTTCTAACTCTCTCTCTCCCTCTCTCTTCCTCTCTGTAAAAAATCAATAAAATATATATTTTTAAAAATCAATATCATTTCTAATTAGATATATGAAGTATCTAAAATAAACAAGCCAGTAACGTTCAGTAACAATTAACACACGTGGGCCTGAGCATGCATACACAGACACAACACACAGACACACACTCTCTACTTTTTAAAAGGAACATAAATATATTTTAAAATATATTTTTATTGATTTCAGAGAGGAAGGGAGAGAGAGAGAGAGAGATGGAAAACATCCATGATGAGAGAGAATCATGGATCAGCTGCCTCCTGCACATCCCCTACTGGGGATCAAGCCCACAACCTGGGCATTTGCCCTTGACCGGAATCGAACCTGCGACCCTTTAGTCTACAGGCCGGCACTCTATCCACTGAGCAAAATCGACTATGGCGGAATATAAATATTTTTAAAATTTCTTTTAAATCTGTAGGACCTTAATAACAGAAGATAGCAACACAGAGGAGGGGTTCTTTGTGTAAATTGCAGCAAAAATAATGAGACATTTCCAAGTGTGTGTTTGAAGTTCTTTAAACAAGGTGGCCTTTTTAGTGAGTTGAGATAAAGGTTGAAAACATTTTAGGGGCACAGCATTTGGCTGGCACCCTGCCACTCTCTACACCAGATAATTTCAGCTGCTGCTGTTTGTCTCATATGTTTTTTATTCTCCCTCTAGGGAAGTCAAAGCCTTTTCACTTGCAGGCAAATTTTACTGCAGCTCTGGTAACTACTTTACAAGGTGATAAGCATTCACAAGAGGCTTTCATTAGGTCGGTAGCTAAAGCAAAAACTGTGTGCACATATTTAGACAACATGTGTGAAATGGAAAACTTTAAACATATGAGAGTTCCAAGTCAGCCTACAAAAACTGCATATCCCACGAAAAATATGGAGCTAGCAGGAGGGAACATGCTAAGTAGCCTAAAATACAACTGAATGTGTGTGTTTTCTTTGCCATCAACTCAACATAAGAGCTTGTTTAATGACCTATGTCAACTCCTGCCTCTGCTAACCCACTGCTATCTGATTTTCCCAGAGTATGTTTCCCTCCATCCCTTGTCCAGGAGATTTTGTGAAGTTGGAACAGAAACCCTTGCTTTTTCATTTTTCCTCCGTTCAGTTCCACGAGTAACACACCAGAGTAAATGGTCTGAACTCCATGGTGCATGCAAGCATTCAATCATGGGATGATGAGGTAAGACACAATTAAGGTGTCTTAACTAATTCCAGTAAGAAAAGACCATCAGTTATCAGAAAGGCACCTTAAGGAGGCCTTAAATTCCATGTACGACTTGGGGGTAAATGGAGGGAAACAGCCTGGGAAATGAAAATAATAATAATAATAATAACCCAACATGAGAAGCTTCTGGGGCCCGGGAAGATTGAGCAGAAAGCCCTGATGAGGGACAGTGGAAAATGCAGGGAATGAGATCATTTGTTGGACATCACTACACTACACTCGGTTTTATACACCATGAAGCAAAACAGTGATATTCTAGTCTCCAACTTCTTGCAAGTTTCGATCATAAATCTAACAAAATTAAATCCCCTCCATTTGTAAAGAAACATTGCTTTTCCTGACAATACAGGTTGTTCTGAGCATCCGCTAGATTTTAAGCTTAATGAGAATGAGTCCATGTTATACCCCCCCCCCCCCCAGAAGTTGGTTCTGTATCCAGCATATTAGCAGGCACCAAAATAATTGCTTCCTGAATGCCACAGCACAGTGCGCAGTCTTAGGAAATGGACTTTGTAGGCCCTGGAAATTGAAATATAACCTTCCGCAGTGCGTCACTGATATGCATATTCCACAAAGAGTTCAGGGTTTTCCCAAATGAAGTCACACATAATTAGAGTGGAGAAGAAATAAAAGAATCTCAAAAAGAAAGTTTTATGAAAGACAATATACAGAATGTGAGAGCATATTTGCAAATCCTATTTGGTAAAAGACTTGTATCCAGAATGCACAAAAGAGTTCTTCCATCTCAATAATAAAAAACAGATACTCAATTTAAGAATGAGCAAAGATTCTGAATAGACATTTGTCCACTGAAAATATACAAGTGGCTATAAACATATGAAGAGATGTCCAACATCCTTAGCCACCAGGAAAATGAAAATCAAAACCACCACAGATACCACTTCACACCAACTAGGATGACTACAATGTAAAAGACTATAGTCATCCTAGTGGGTGTAAAGTGGTATCTGTTGTACTTATTGTTAGTATTGGCCAGGATGTGGAGACATTGGAACCTCCTTGCACTACTGGTAGGATTGTAAAACGGGCCAGCCCCTTTGCAAAAAAATTCAGACAATTCCTCTAATGAAGTTACCAGCCATTCCATTCCTAGTTATATAGAGAAATGAAAACATGTATATACAAAAGTCTGAATGCAAATGATCATAGCATCATTATTCATAATGGCCACAATATGAAAACAACTCAAATGTCCATCAACTGAAGAACAGATAAATAAAACAATAGAATGTTATTCAGCAATAAAAAGGAATAGGAGTAATGATACATGTCCCACCATGGAGGGAGCTTAAAAACATAAAACAAGCCAGTCACAAAGATCACATATGGTATGATTTCACTCAGATGAAATATCCAGAACAGGCAAATCCAGAGAGACAGAAAGCTGGGAAGAGTGGAAAGTGATTGCTAACGGTACAGTTTCTTTCTGAAGTGATGAAAACATTCTAGAATTGACTGAGGTAACGGTTGTACTGGTATTGTATGTGAATTATATCTCAATAAAATTTTTATTTTAAAAACATAGTTTCTGTTTGGGGTGATGAAAAAGTTTTGAAAATAGAGAGTGGTCATGATTTCACATTACTGTCAATATAATTAGTACCACTAAATTGTTCAATTTAAAATACTTAAAATGGAAATTTTCATGTTATATGTATTTTAATTAAAAATTTTAAAACCAATGCAGAATGGAAAAAATATAAACTTACTTTCTCCAGCTTTAATTTTTAGTAAATTCTTTCTCCAATACATTAACTTTGTCCAAAATAGGAAAATCCCACATATAAAAGATTTTAAAAGCCCATACATATATAGGGGGGAAAGGATTAACATGATTTTGGAAAGTTTATTGAAATAAATTGACCAGGATAACATAAAAAAACCTGTAAAGGATATCAAAATCAAATGCTATTGAGCATTCTGTTTTCAATTTTATAAATTATAAACTTCATGCGGTGGTTCTTTAACCTGCCTTAACACTACTTTTGACAGAAGATGTTTGTTAACTGCTTTGCTATTTCCTGTTGTGAGGAAATTAATTGACTGTAACAATTCAGGTTTTAACAAATAGCATTTCTACTCCCCTTTGCTAATTATGCTGGGCCTGGATTTTGTGTAACATTTCACACTACATTTATTCTCCTACTTTGATTTTAGAGCAACTTATTTGTAAGAATGTGAATTTGTGTACATTTCATTTTGAGTCACTGGACCAAATCTGATTGTGTTACTTCTAAACCAATTCTGGACAAACACTTAAACCTGATACGCACATTGATGTGAAGAAACTAAAAATAAGATATTTAAATATGTGGTATCTCTTTCAGGTTCTAACATGAATGTAAACACATATCTACTGAACAAGCTAAAACATCCTGGTACAGGTAATGTAAAACCTATGTGCTTTATAATAAATACTTTTTACAAGTCTTCTTGAAAATTATTACTTTAACATGATTAAATTTGAATGTGTAGCACCTTGATAGGTTGAAAGCAAGTCTATTATTGCAGAAAGAGGAGTAAATATCCCACCACAGTGCTATTCTATATATTAAAAGCCTAATATGCTAAATGTCTGACCATTCTTTGACTGTTCGACCAGTCGCCATGATGCACACCTACCACCAGGGGTAAGATGTGCCAAAGGTACACTAGCTTTGCTGCTAGGGTCTAGCCAACTGGGATTGGGTGAGAAGGGCCGGATACACCCTGGACTAATCCATATACTGGCTAGTTTCAGCCCAATCCCCACAGGCCAGGCAGAGGGACTCCACCTAGGCCCCTAGTTTTATATAAAATAAAGCATTATCATCAAAAGCCAGAAAAATTTACATGTCAGACAATAGTAACTTTCTCATCAATCAAGAGTATTTTAGATAAATGAATATAGAATTTCCAATCTCTGATTATTCATATTTATTTTCTTTTCAACTGATAATCTTAGGGATCACTTTACCTGAAAATTTTGGTTTTAAGTGTTAGGCTCATTAATTAATAGAGCTAATAATTCTAAAAAGGTGTGATTGGAAAAGACACCTTGGGAAACTGAGCAACAGATGATGACATAAAATATGCCTTAATGAAATATAAACAACATCATGTATGATGATGTGATAACAAAGAAATGTAATCTTTTTTTAAAGTGGTGAACATTAAATACAAGGACGAGGAGATACCAGAAACTACATTTTTTATAAAATTTTAAAAAGCAATACATTTATTAAGTGCAAAGTTTGTAAAAGATACTTTCTCAAGCATTTTACATACTTAATTTCATTTACTGTTCACACAAAATCTGTGAAGTTATGAGTAGGCATTTCATACATGAGAAGATCTGAGGGTGAAGAGATTCTGTAGTCTGTGCAAATGTACTGTTGTATCAGACCTGGGATTGAATCCAAACCCATGCTCTTTCCGTTATACCATTCTCTTAATAGCATTTAATCTATCATCCAATCCCCAAATATATCCTAAAGGTGTCCACTTCTCTCAATTTCTACTGTCACTGCCCTAGTCCAAGTCAGCACCATCTCTCACTTGGACTATTTATTATTGCTTCTAGCTACTTCCTACCCATTCCTCTCCAACCAGCAAGGTCTCTAAATGAAAACAAAGAACAGATACTATATCTATAACTCCTCTGCTTAAAAATATGTCAATAATTTCCCCCTTATGCTTTAAGACAAAATTCAAACTAGCAAGTCTTGTATATTCTGACCTGCCTGTTCTCCGTCTTCACCCCACATTCTCTGTGGCCCCGCACCCGACCCCCCCCCCCCCATACTTGTACAGCAGTGCTGGTCTTCTCTCACTTCTTCCTGTAAGCCAACATCCTGACTGCGTTTGCACATGCCGGTTCCTCTACCTGCAGCACTTGCTAACTCTGATTCATCCTTCAGTTTTTAATCCAAATGCCACTTACTTGAAGAAGCCCTCCCCAACAAAATTGGTTCCCTCTTGTAAAGGCTCTCTCATAGCATCCCATATCGCTCAGGAGAAGTTGTACGCAAATAAATATGTAAGTATGTATGTATGTATGTATGTATGTTTTAAATGCCTGGTTCTTACACTAGATAGTAAAATTCATGAAGACCATGTCTCTGGTCAACACTTTGCATAGCATGGGTACTTTATACGTTATTTGCTGAGTTAATTATTTAGAGAAAAGTCCCCTTCTCCAGCAACACCCCATTCCGAAGCCCTGAAAAAAACACACCACACTTTAACTGTTTCTTTTATTACATTTCCAGATATGAAAGCATATGTTTAAAAGGAAAAGAGTTTGCACATGAACATATTTTAGCATGTCTTCCTAGCACAAGTTTGAGCACTTGAATTAAATCTAATAAAAATAGTTTTAGAAAAATAATTACATAGAAGTACAGCATAGGTGATTAAAATATTGTAAAAACTGTCAAAAATTTGACTACAAAAAGTAAATGTTACACAGAAAGGGGTCGTTACCATGTAAACCTTCTACATATCAATGACTATTAGCTGATCATCTGTTATGTGCCAGTGGCTCTGCTACACAGTGGAGCTGCCTAAGTCAGTCATGGCTTACCAATAACATCTTATCACTCTGATAAGTTAGTTTTCAGAGCCAGTTGGCAAGAAAGTTTTCTTTAATAAAACCATAATTATGAAATGGTTAATTTTACCACATCAAAAAATTAAAACATTTTATTTAGGAGTAGGAAAATAACTTTCATTCGTCCTTCCACAAAGGTGTAAAACTTTTAATAAGTTGATTTAAAGCCTTAAACTTAATAGTACCTTTCTGAGGAAAGAACAATACAGATTTTGTTCAGTCCTTATCATATTAATTGTAGTTAACTGAACAGTCCAGAACTGTTTTTCAGCAAGCCAATGGTTTAACTTTTTGAGTGAATATTGGTTCAATAAGCATAGAGGACCTCAACTATCATTCTAACTCCGTTTTAATCCACAGCATTAAAAATGTCCTGTGTTTTTTAAATTTTCAACAAAAACACTATTTTTCTTTGCACTTAAAAGTAATTCCGGGTAAGTTCAACACCTGGGGAAATTTCATTAAGTGCTATTATTCCCTGAAATTACTGCTTCAGCGTGCAAACTAGGGGCTCTAAACCCTGAAGTTAATGTAATGTGTACTATTGCTCTGGGACTCACACTGGCACGGGGAGACACTGCCATGCTATTAGCTTAACTAATGTTTCCATCAAATGAGTGGAGTGCAAAAAAGAAACTAGTCTCAAAAGTTAGGGTTTAATGAGGATCTACAGAAACTGAATTGTTGATTTCAATATTAGGTGAGGAAGACTTTAAGCACATTTCTGTTCTCCAACTGTCTTTAAATCTGATAGTTACATGTTAAGACAAAAAAAATGGATGCTGGATAAAGCCCTAAGAAAATATGATTCCGAATCTATTGATTGCTGTAGGAGGTATACTATGAAAAGGGTTATGACTCGAGAATGGAAAGGGTAATGCAGGGAAACAAAGGCAAAAATAAACAAATGGAACTATGTCAAACTTAAGAGCTTCCGCACAGCAAAGATACTATCAACAAAGTGAAAATGTTGCCCACTGTATGGAATAACATTTGCCAAAGATATATCTGATAAGGGGTTAATTTTCAAAATATATAAGAAACTCATAGAACTTAACAAAAAGAAAGCAAACAATCCAATTTAAAAATGGTTCAAGGACCTGAACAGACACTTCTCCAAAGAGGACATACAGAAGGCCAAGAGACATATGAAAAAATGCTCAAAGTTGCTAATCATGAGAGATGCAAATAAGCCCAGCCGTGTAGCTAGGTGGCTGGGCACAGGCCTGTGAACCATGAAGTCACAGTTTGATTCTTCTCAGGGCTCATGCCTCGGTTGCAGGCTCGATCCCCAATGGAGGTTGTGCAGGAGGCAGCTGATCAATGATGCACTCTCATCATTAATGTTTCTCCCTTTTCCTCTCCCTTTCTCACTGAAATCAATAGAAATTTGTTTTTTTAAAAATAAATTACCTCACACCTGCTACAACAGCTACCTTCAACAAATCAACAAATGACAAGTGCTGGCATGGATGTGGAGAGAAGAGAACCTAGCGCACTGCTGGTGGGAATGCAGACTGGTGCGGCCATTATGAAAAACAGTATGGAGTTTCCTCGAAATTTTAAATATGGAACTGCCATTTGACCCAGTGATCCCTCTTCTAGGAATATGTTCTGAGAATCCTGAAGTACCAACCAGAAAGAATATATTTATCCCTATGTTCATGGCAACACGATTTACAATGGCTATGATCTGGAAACAGCCTAAATGCCAATCAGTGGCTGAGGGGATAAAAAAGTTGTGGTGCATTTAGACCATGGAATACTATGCAGCTGTGAAAAAGAAGGATCTCTTATCCTTTGAATCGGCATAGAGGGATCTGGAGAGTATTATAGTAAGTGAAATAAGCCAGTCAGAGAAAGACAAGTATCAGATGATCTCACTGATATGTGGAATCTAATGAACAAAATAAACTGACATACTAGATCCAGAGACATTGGAACTTGGAACAGACTGACAAATTTCAAAGGGAATGGGCATGGGAAGAGAATAACCAAGAAACTTATATGCATATATGCATAACCCATAGGCAGATAACAGTGGGGTGGGGGCTTGGGGGAGAGGGATGGGAATGGGATAGAGGGGCCCGAGAAGGAAAAAAGAGGACATTTGTAATACTTTCAACAATAAATATACATTTTTCAAAAAGGCAGGTTTTAAGAGCATATACTGTTATGAACTATTATGAAAGGTATGTCCTTGAATTTGTTTGCCAAATTTCAAAAATCCAGAATTTAAGTTCTCTATAACAAAGAAAATACCAACTTAAAATGTGAAGCTATTTAGGACAAATATTTTAAACTTTCATAAAGCATGGGCAGTAAACATTAATCTTATGGGAAGTCGTTTAAATTTGTAATAGTTTGAAGGAGAATTTAGGTGGTTTGTGTGGATTTTATAGACTGAAAAGCAACCTTGCAAATATAGGTAGGGAACAGAGAATAACTATCCTTTTAAGGTTGTTATTATAAAACCACAGTCATGAATCCATTGAGGTAAATGCAAAAAAAAAGTACAAGTTCGGACCAAATAATGAAATTGGTTTTTGTTTCATATTAAAATTTGCTACTGACCAGTTTTCAAATGAAAGATTTAGCCTGATCTGTCAAATTAAAATTTGATATCTTAACAAACTATGCTAATTGCCTCCTTTAAAAACACATTAACTTAGGCTACTTAAGGTATACTATACTTATGTAACAATTAAACAACTTCTGAAATATTTTGTTTTAAAGTTTATAACTTGTTCAGATATCGTGCCTGAGTATTAGTGCTGAAAAGTAAAAAAATATTTTTTTACCCTTTTTCCTAAAATTTCCGCCAGTTTTCTTCAGGAGGCCAAACCACAGGATTTCATTCCCTCTGACCTCTCTGTTTTACTTCCCATCATCTATCTCACCTGGGAACCATGAAACCAATGGCTCAACCTTCCCTGGCTACAATCTAATTCCAAATGCAGCATGTCAGGGTAAGTGCACACAGCAGATGTAAAAGAAAGGCCTTCGGTCCAAGGTAAAAACAATGCCAGCTTTGAGCATCAGCGCCATCCCAGACATGAGAAAGGCAGAGAGTATGAAAGCAGGAAACACACATAAAGAAATGCTTACATGCAGTGTTGTCAGGTAGCCACAACCCCCTCATTCGGAAAAAGGGCAGATTATTAGTCAAGCCAATGCAAGGAAATGTCCTAATGCATACCATTCAGTTATTTAACCATAAGCCATGGCACATCGTGTCACAATGACAAATACACTCCGCTTATGGTCATTGCTTAGTGGGAGCTTTTACACATCCACATGATTGGGCAGTTCCTTAGTACTGATGCAACAACCTAGTGTCAACTGACACTGAACAGCATCCATCAGAGATCACCAGGTCCTGCTTAACCAGCGGTTAGCGGTCAAATACCACCCGAGGCGTCCAATGCAAATAGAGATTATTTAAATTTTATGACTTGATGAATACAGCAATGATTTACTTTTTGGCACTCGGAGCACGGGGAGAACAAGCTTCTGTTTTGTTTGTTTCATTTTCAAGTTCAGCGAGTCAGATCCCATACTGGAAAACTTTCATAAAGCATGGTAAGTTTTTCCAACGCTGTTTAAAACATCTTTAAGAAACGGGCTTCATTTCTTCAATGGCTAACTGCTGTTTAATATTGTAAGGCCCTTTTATCAATTCAAAATAAGTATAATCCTCTGTATATCCAAATGACCATTCAGGGAAGCACCGTTCAGGGAGGAAAGCCTAGAGCAAGCCCCCAGATGAGCTCTGTGAGTCAAATCCCCAGATATATGTTTGGAGCAAAAGAGAGGCAAAGACGAGGAAACACACTTCATTTCAAGAAAAATAAAATAGACAGGATTTGTTAAAAAGAAGCAAAGGTACCAACCTTGGATTATGTTGTTTCTACATTTTATCGTAAAATTTGGCTAATAAAAAAGTATGCTACCTGCCCACATTCCATACTCTCTTAAGTTACTGCTAGCACCCTGTTTCTCCAAAAATAAGACAGTGTCTTATACTAATTTTTGCTCCCAAAGATGCGCTAGGTCTTATTTTCAGGGGATGTATTATTTTTCCATGAAGTAGGTCTTGTTTTTGGAGGATGTCTTATTTTCGGGGAAACACGGTATATATACAAAGACAACACACCACACTTCAAGGAGACAAAAGTAGTAAAAACTTAGAGCTAACCAAAGAGAAAACAGTTATTTTCCGATAGATGACAACATAGGTGCAATTAAAACTTTATCAATCTCCGTGTATGAAAAGGATAGTATAGACACCGGTGGGTCACAAAAATAAGTAAGTATAACTGCCACAAGTGAAATGAAGCAGGTGATACTGGTATTTCCTACTGAGTCTGTGTTTTGCCTACATTGTGGTGGTAGTTGTTTTCTCCAGGATTTGGATCCCACAACATGTCTAGACATTATTTGCTCTGGAGAGTAAATAATGAACAAAACAAAACAAAGGTATATGTATATGTGGGTGGGGGAGTAGGTGGAAAGAGATGCCAGCTTTCTGCTGGAAAGAGAAATTGCCATGGAGAGAGCACCCATCCCAGGCCCAGCACTGGGCCGCATGTTGTTATCAGAGCAACAGCCCTACTGAGACCCCATCCTCCTCCTCCTTTCCCAGCTGAGGAAACTGAAGCCCAGGGAGGTTAGCTAAGGCACCGAAGTCCCAGCTGACAAGCAGCAGCGCTGAGATTCAGATCCAGATTCTGACTTACTGAGACGGTGGGGTTTCCCCCTGCATTCTCATGCAACAAGGCCCCCTCTGGTTTTGCTCCGTGGATAAGCCTTCGGCCTACAGACTGATGGGTCCCAGGTTTTATCTGGTCAAGGGCACCTACCCTGGTTACATGCTCCTCCCCAGCCCGGGCCCTGGTCAGGGTGTATGCAGGAGGCAACCAATCAATGTGTTTCTCTTACATCCATATTTTTCTATGTCTTTCCCTCTTTTCCACTCTCTCTAAAATCAATGGAAAAATATCCTCAGGTGAGGATTTTTTAAAAAAAGGGAAGCATGCAATAAGTAGATACAGAATTATAAGCTTAGCTCCTTTCTCTCCAAAAGACTACAGGAATCTCAAAATGGAACTTCAAAGAACCCGGGGGAAGGGGGATGGCCCAACCCAAGTAAAGGAAGGCCCTTGGGGAGGGAGGCAGCTCCTGTGGCTGGGGAAGCCGTGGGGTGCCCAGGACTGCAGGCCTGGCTGCTCTGCCCACCTCGGTCTGGTGCCTGCCGTGGGGAATGGAAAGTGACCAGCTCTGTGGGCGGCCACGGGCAGCCTGGCTCCAGCCCTCCTGGAAGCACTGGTGGAGAATGTCATCTGCCTTCTGACTGGGGAAAAGCTCGGCAGACACACTGACTCCCATCTCAGCACTCTGAGAAATGAGTGTGTTGCTTCATACTTGGCTCCGTCACTCAATGTGGAGACATTAACAAAGGATCTTGGGATTCCAAGGGACAGAGCTCTTTGAGATTATGTATTATAGACTATCCACTGGGAACCTATTTAACTTTATTAACCAATGTCATGCCAATGAATATTCAGTAACATTTTTTTTTAAAGAAAGCATAAGGTATTTGGAAGAAACATTGTTAGGGACTCCAATAGATTTAAAAACTAAAAACAAAAAATGCATGTTCTGTGAAATGAAGACAACCAGGGCTATCATGCACATCAGAAGGCCTGCATCAATAAAATTATTTGAAAAGCACAATGTAATAAAGTGAATAGAAACACTTTGAAAGGACTGCATGAACAGATGCCATCTGTATACTTAGAACTCTTCATGTAAGGGCAGAGGTAGAATCTCAATAGGTGAAGAGGCATTTAATTGACCTTCATCATACAAGAGATGGAAAATGGAGCTGGGACCTAACGATCCATGATTTAGCACAAAAGGTGGAACTTAAGAGGAAGAAATGTAGCAACCTCAAAACTGAGATACGAAAGTCCACAAGGTTCAGACTTAGGAAGAGGATCTGACCAAGCAGACATCTCCAAAGTCCAAGTGTTTCAAGTCATAATAGGTGACATCCATATTGGGAACTGAGGAGAGAAGTGACCGATTTGTATCTGGGACTTAGGTGCAGCCTGGACGGAGTACTCAGCACACTGAAAACCCCAACCGCAATCAGGAAAGCCTTTGTCCCAAGACAATGTATTGAAGTCACTGGGAAGAATACAAAAACCCATTTGATGCATGCTACTGCAATGTCCAAAAGATAACACTCTCTCTCACCAAATGCCAAAGTTCTTTGTAATAAGTACCGAAGCTTCCCCTTTACCAGGAGATATAACTAATCAATTCTCTAATCATGGACAGGTAATGAAAGATCCATTCCTAATTATGGCACCATCTTTCAGAACTACAACTATTATAGTAAAAAAAATCCTATGGGAGATAATCTCTGGGTATTCCTCCTAAAGTCCTCCTATAATGAGTAAGGCAGCCTTTGGGGAAACCAAGGATAAAACTTTTCAATCAACATAATCAAGACTATCTATATAGGAATTAATATCTCAAGATGAGATAAGGATGTGGGATCCCCGGTGGTTCTCCAAGAAATGTATAAAATGTGAACTTGGAGTATAAGGTTGCAGAAGTCTACAGACTATGTATATTTTTTGTATAATAATAAAAGCATAATATGCCAATTAGACCGGACAGCGGAACAACCTTCCGGACATTCTTCTGGAAGACCTTCCAGATGAAGCTGGGGCTGCGAGGGCCAAGGTAAGCCACCTTGGCTACAAGGGCCAAGTCCCTTGCATGAATTTCAGGCATCAGACCTCTAGTACATATGTGTATATGTACGTAAATGTGTGTATATGTATGTATATGTGTGTGTATTCATATGTGTATACATTTATATAGTTTTAAGGTACAATATATTTGCATATTTAAAAATTACCTTTAGATTACACTCTCTTTCAAATCTTGATGAGTTATTTCCAGCTATAATATCTGTGCCTTCAAGAATGATATATTATCAATCACCCAATGTCAGCTTTTCTCTTTAAGTGACCTTGCAACAATAGTCATTTAAGGTGTAATCTCACTTCATGGAAATACCATTGTCTATTAAATAGTAATTTATTTGATATGTTCCTGGAAGCTTCTTTACACCATTGGTTTTATGAAATTAAAGTATTCCATGATAGAAAATACTAAAATAACACCACTCTTTTCACATATATTTATTAAGCACAATTTTAGGAATATAAGTAAAACATTTCATAATAGTATATTTACTACACAAAACAATTCAAATTGAATGAAAATGCTTTTCGATATCAGCCTCAGGCCTTAGATATTTCCTGAACAATGGGAGTCTGCAAAGCATTTTTCATTAATGCATTTGGATTCAAAACATTGCTTTTGAAATGAAAAAAATCAAGTTACTAGTTGGCATTTCATTTGGCTTTAATGACCATAAGGTGGTAACACAAATTAATGGAAATAATAGATAACTAATTCCTTGTAAGAGGGAAAATGGAAAATGGGCAAGATCATAGAAGTATTTTAGGCTACACATTCAGTTTTAGCATGGTGGGATAAAGGGCTTCATTTTAACCATATTCCTCACAATCCTGAGTATTTATGATGAAACCTCAAATGTATAGTAACAATTCTAATTTACTTAGGTGAAAGCTGACTAAGGAGAGAGGTTTAACTCTGGTAAAAGCACCAAAATAGACCATAATTAAGTAGAGAAGATACTTTCAAAAGCATAAGCTTTCTATAGTCATGAACTTCTTAAGACTTATTTGGTTCAAATTAAAAGCCTTCACAATAATAAATAAAGGTTAACTACAACCCATGCACAGGAACCAGAGAATTTCTGGCAACTGAGAAAAGATTCCCATTTACACGACTGTAAACCTAATATTTTAATTTGACCCAGCATTCCTGAAATCACACTCCAGTGGACTCGGCTCTGAGACTGTGTGAGCTAAGAGCTTACAGAACTGGGACTATTGCAGAACTAGGGATGAGATCTCAAGAGGAATGTTCTAATTTAAGCTTACAGTCCAGTAACTTTAGAATAATGGTGATAATAATAATGTGGATCCAAAAAAATTTTAAGGATAATCCTATACTTGGGAATTGAAACATACACTGCTAATTCTTAATTATAACAAAAAAAAATGAAAATGACAATTGAACCCCTTTAAAAAAAAAAGCAAGGAAATTAGAAGTCTAGGATTACCTAAAAGAACCAGAAATTATATTCATATGTTTTTCTCTAAAGAAAGATACCCATATTATGTGTAAGAAAATCTGTAATTTTATCAATAAATGGTAAATCTGTCTTAGTGTATGGGATATAGAGTCAAGGTAGTACCCAGCCACTAAATAAAAATGAAGCATGTTTAGCATACTAAATATATAAACAACTCACATGTTAATAATACACTGAAAGAAAGGTTCAATGACAGAGCTGAAAACTATTGAGATATTTTAGCGGAATATGTAACTTCAATGGACATGAGGAGCTAGTAGTAAAAACTGCCTGGGATTAATTGTGTACAATGTGTGGCAACAGACCAGCCTGTATAGGTATAATTACCACGTACTGCTAATGTCTTCTGCCTACCATCCATTTCATGTGACTGTATTAATTTCAAAACATAAGCAAGGTCTATTCTAACAAGGGGACCGTGATTTCAATTTAGGAATATGAAGCTCCTATTGGTTTGCTTTTTTTCTACAATGGCAACTGCCATGGCTGGATGAAAGATATCCCCACTTAACCAATAAGTAAATAAAATTGGCAAAGGAATGCATCCTTGAAACAGCAAAATGTCGGTCTTCGGTGCACACTTACAGCCTAGTGATATGTACCCTCAGAACTATATGCCAACCACTGATATCATTCTGAGGGTTCGCATGGCATTAGCCGATACCCAGAAATCCTGAGTTTCCTGCCAGATAAAAGACAAACACGCCAACTGGGTATGGTGTGTAACTTGCTGCTGTTTTTTTTTAAAAAAAAACAAAAACAATGCCAGATTATAACACTCTTTGTCCACAAAAATGCCTGACATTTCTGGCTTAAGACCTTCGGGTCTAATAAACAACTCCATTTCTTATGACAGAAGTTTCTTTCATTGATGGATTTATTAAATAAACAAATAGTTCATCAGTTTACAGAATGTGTTATTTCACACAATTTAATATGAAAGAACTAGCAGGTGGTACTATTAAGAACCATCAGTAGTAGCAATTGTTTCATAGATGACCAACTTAATCCACGCTTGGAACACTGCCATCCTTTATGAGGTTTTTCCATATAACACATTCAACGTTTTAGTGCCCATCTACCCAGGGTGTTTATGAAATCCTTGTGCAACTTTAAACTTGACCTATCCCACTGAACTGTATTTTATGGGACTCTGTTAAAACTGCTGTGTATTCATCCAGACGACATTCTTTAAAGGAACTCCGAGCCAGGATCATGAATGCAACTTATGAAATCACTCGGCAGCAGCTGGAGAATGTTTTCAATGAGGTGGAAAATCAGACCGAAAGTTGGATCACCAAAAAATGGTGATTATGTTGAAGTCTATAAATTTAAACGGCAGTGTCAAAGTCTTATTCACATTGATTTAAGTTGTTTTAATTTTTTTCAGTCACAAATACAACAAAGATTAAGGTTTAGAGTTAACATGGAAATTTTAAAAGCACCCAAAATGGCTATTCTTACAATAGAAGTATTACAAATTTTATTATTTTTCCACATTTAGGAGACTATTAGCAACTCATTTGAAAACATCTTACAGGAGCGGTGAGGGCTGGCCCAGGTGGGAATGGCTGGGGCAAGGGGGTGGGAAAGACATATGTGAAACTTTAGACAATAAATTAAAAATTAAAAATTAATTAATTAATTAATTAAAACTTCTTACAGCATCCTATAAAGGCTAACATATTTTAGAAGTCACTAAGTTTCCAAGTGACTTAGTCCATTTTTTAAAAAATATTATTTTTATAAAGATGCATATTCATAAGTAAAACATTTCCTAAGAGGTTTTGAAAGGAGGAAACTAAGTATGAGAGAGGTCAGTTAATGTGTTAAAATAGAAGGTGACTAGAGACAATGTAGTACCCTGGTTTCAATAAAAAGATAGAGAGAGAGAGAGATTGATTAGTGGAAAAACTGATAATTTCTTAGCTCTAACAAATATACCACGCTGTGTAAGATGTGATTGAAAGACACACAAAAAACACACTGTACTATTTTTACAATTTTTCTGTAAACCTGAAATTATTCCAAAATAAAAAGTTTATTAATTTCTTAATGTGATAAGATCACTGACAGCCCCTGTACTTTCTTCTCTACCTTTCCTCTTCTCACTGATGTGACACATTCTATTTCCTAACGCTGGCCACAATGTCTCCCATCTCCGTTTCCTTCTCTCCACCCTTGAACTGGGAACACCCTGATGCTACTTGGATCAGGGGAGCATGGTAAGAATGATGCTTGGATGGGTTCTGGATGTAGCTCTTAAATGACCTGGCAGCTTCTCCCTCCTATGTCTCTGACTGCTGACTCCCAGCACCCACCCCCCGTTTTACGAGCGGTGCTAGGAAGAGGTCTTCTTTCTCACAGCTTAGCCTGAGCCAGCATCAACCGGCAGCCATGTGAGTCAACCACGCTGGACATCAAGCTCAGCCGAGCTTTGTAATGACAGCAACTCCAGCTAACACCTGATTACAACCACATGAAACAGCTCAACAAGAATGGCCCAGCTAAGCCCAGTTAACCCACGGGAATATGAGAGATAATAGCATTATTACTGGCTTATGCCACTAAGTTTGTGTGGTTCGTTTCACAGCAGAAGATAACTAGGACATCGGATCTCAACAAAAATGAAGCTATTGCCCAGCTGTATATCTGGAAGTACTGGAAATAGAAAGTCTGGAAAACAGGTCTGAAAAAACAATAATAATAGTTTCCCTCTTCACTTTACTATTCTGCTTACGTTTTTTTCCCTATTTGCAGAATTTATTGACTAAAACAGTTAAGGTCAATATCCAAATTTCAGGGGGTGGGGGAATGCTCAACTGGAACTTCATGGGAGAATCAACTTTTTTATGTTTACCAAGAGTCAGACATATCAGTTCACAAATGCTCAGCCAACAAATATTTTTTTAAAGGGACATGAATTACTCGTTGCATTTGCCTACCAAATGATATTTTAGTGAGTCTCAATGGCTAGAGCAACTAAGCCATGCAGAAGCTGTAAGAATATTTATCTAAAATTGACTATAGGCTGAAACCGGTTTGGCTCAGTGGATAGAGCATCAGCCTGTGGACTGAAAAGTCCCAAGTTCGATTCCAGTCAAGGCCATATACCTTTGTTGCTGGCACATCCCCTGTGGGGAGTTTGCAAGAGGCAGCTGATCGATGTATCTCTCTCATCAACGTTTCTAACTCTCTATCCCTCTTTTACACAGTTCATCTCTGTGTAAAATCAATAAAATATATTTTAAAAAAATAAATAAATAAAATTGACTATAGCCCTAACTGGTTTGGCTCAGTGGATAGAGTGTCAGCCTGCAGATTGAAGGGTCACAGGTTTGATTCCGGTCAAGGGCATGTACCTTGTTTGCTGGCACATCCCCAGTAGGGGGAGTGCAGGAGGCAGCTGACCAATGTTTCTCTATCATGGATATTTCTAACTCTCTATCCCTCTCTCTTCCTCTCTGTAAAATATCAATAAAAATATATATTTTTTAAAGATAACGCTCACCCCTTCCTCCACATGAGGACACAGCTGGAAGATGGCCTTGTGGGAACCAGGAAGTGGGCTCCAGACACCAATCCCAAAGCACCTTGATCATGGACTTCCTAGCTTCCAGAACTGTGAGAATTAGATTTCTGTTGTTTATATGTCACCTAGTTTATGGTAATTTTGTTATAGCACTCAAACAGACTGAGACATGTAGCTTATAAATAAGTAGGCAATTTAGCAAATAATCTTTGGGGTTAATTACTATGAGCACACTATATACCTATGAGCCTTGACATAATTAATGCTCTGAAATGTAAAATGACCCAATCCTCTTTATTCTGCCCCTAAAATTACCTCTGGAAGCTGCTTTCCCCTTTTGTCTTCACTGCTACACACCTAGTCCAGGATGTCATCATTTCTTGCCTCAACCATTGCAGATGGCTCCCAAATGTCTGTGTATCTCAACCCTGTTTCCTCTTCAGACCACGCTCTATATATACTGTTGCCACAGTTCTATCCTTAAAACATATATGCGATCATTTTCTTCCACTCAAAAGAAAGAAAAACACTTTTAAAGTATTTGAAAAATCAAAGCTCAAAAAAGTTAGTATAATATGCCCCCCTCATATTGCTGTCCCTCTCCAGTCCCAACCATTTTTCAGATATCACTTCTCACTGTATTTCATCAAACACTATTTGCTTTTAAAGCACCATCTTTTCAATGTTCTACATAATATTGCTAAATTTGGTTTGTTTTATTTCCCCGAATTTTGTTTTTAAGAGAAAAATGCATGCTTATGAGTACAGTACATACCTACTTTTTTAAAAAAAACCTAACCACCCAGATCATCTGGCTCAGATCAGGAGTGGAAGAGAAAAAGAATAACATCCAGTGTACCTTTGAGAGGGTCAAATATTAGGATGTAAGCAACTTATTTTTACTCTAAAAAAAGAATGAATTAGGCAAGTAGGGATTCAATTAAAAGTAAGTAAAGGTAGGAAAAGAAAGAACAGTTTGATGAGAAAAGTCATCTACTTAAAGCGAGGACTGGCAGAAAGCTCGAGAAGGGAACATGTCCATCAGCCTTTGAGGGCATATTAGCACAGTGGTTCTTAACTTTGGCTGTACATTAGGATCACCTGGGGAGATTCTAAAGTTCATTTACCCCAGGATCTCTAGCAGTGGAACCAAGGCATTGGTATTTTTTAGATCACTCCCAGGTGATTCCAATGTGCAAAGTTGACATCCACTCTGTTAAGACAAAGCTGACAAAAGAGGGGAAAAGAAGAGAGTTGACAGCTCAGATAACAAGAAAGCAGCAATGCATTATAGTGCCCATAAACATAATTAAAATCTTCTCCAGGAATGCTTAGTATAGATAGCATGGGAGCTGGGGCATAAAAGGGAAAGGTTGGATTTATCCGGGGTTGAAAACTGGCGGGGACAAAAATAATTGAGACCTGATCTCACAGCCCTGCAGTGATTGGCCTCAGGCTCCAGACTTGATAAGAAAGGATGTCAGGATGTGGTGAGAGACTGGGCACATGAAAGCTGTCAATGAGTTAGATGACCAAGCAGGAACAGTAGCATGAAAGAGAGACAGCCTGATCTGAAAATTGGATTTCTGGGTTTGAAGATTTAAGATTTCAGAGGAAGCATGATTATAGGAATGGTTATAGAGCAAGGCCACAGCAGAAAATTGCTACCGTAGAAAAGGTAAAAAGTCACAGACAAGAAAAGCTTTGGAGAATAAGGGATTGAGGTTAGGGAATCATCATGGATATTAGAGTTGTCCAGTCTGACGACAGGAGCTGGGGAAGGGAAAAGGCCAAGTCAAAGGGCCCTTGGAATTCTGGGACTCAATCTCAAGTGAGTGGAGATTGGCAGGTGGTATGAAGCTCAGGAAATGGTGTCCATATTAATGAGGTGGGAAGGAAAAGGACCAAGGTGGCGGGTAGAGGCAGGAGAATGACAACCCTGATCACAGAATGAGCAGCATCTGTCTGAGAGGCATAATCTTCTCAATTAACAGAAGAAAACGGAAAAGCATATTTTCAAATCTGTATTTGTTCCACTTTCCCCGCAGCTCAGTGTTCATCAATGGCTTCCACTTCTCTTAAGACAAAGACATTATCAGGACCCACAGTCTAACATGATCTGGAGCTGCCTAACTCCGCAGCTTCATCTTTTAAAAAAAACAAACATATTTTTACTTATTTCAGAGAGGGAGGGAGGAGAGAGAGATAGAACATCAATGATGAGAGAGAATCATTGATTGGCTGCCTCCTACATGCCCCCCTACTGGGGATCAAGCCCACAATCTGGGCATGTGCCCCTGACCACAATCAAACCTGGGACCCTTAAGTCTGCAGGCCAATGTTCTATCCACTGAACCAAACCGGCTAGGGCTCCACAAATTCATCTTAACTGGTTTATATCTGCAAAGACTATATTTTCAAATAAGGTTACATTCATAGGTATTGGAGGTTAGGTTTTAAACATATCTTTTTGGAAGACACAAGTCAATCCCCACTACATACTAACCACACATTCCTCTAGTACTTAATTGACTTCACTGAAGGCTTTTAGTTTTTCAGTAAAATGCCCTTTATATTAAAAGATTTAAAAATATATGAAGAAATATACTGGCTTCTACAAAATCACAACTGAACACAGCAACCATTGATCGATGTTTTTTAAAAAGCTTTTTTTTTGTAATTACCATGTGAAAAGTGTATTTATCCTAATGGCATTGAAAATGTTTCCTTTGTGTGTAAATTAGGAAGCTTAGTTAGTCTACAAGGTGTCCCAAAAGATGTATACACACTGTAATAGCTGATAGCTCAATTTTGAAAACAAAATGCATTTTAATAAACACAGCCTTTACAATTACTCAAAGTGTGTGTATACATTTTTTTGGGGAAACCCTCTATACTATAGTACTATAACCTGTAGCCCATATTAGAATACCATGGATGTCCAAGCTAGAGTTTCTCAAATGGTGGTGTGTATCAAAATCATTTAGGGAGAGCGCGCGGGAGGGAGATGATTAACATCACAGGTGCCTGGGACCCACTCCAAGCTCACAAAACCAGAATTGAAGGGGATGAAGCCCAGGCATATGCTCTTCTGACAAGCATCCAAAATGAGTCAAATGTATGCTAGGTTTGAGTATCAGCAAGTAAGAGTTTTTACACCTTCCCCCCACCCCTTTATTTTCAGGGGCATATAATTTGCAAATTCTATTTAATGGGCTTGTGGTCTTCATGTCCTTTTTTTTTTTGCAAGCTATATCTTTTTTAATATTTAAATTTAAAATTAACAAATAATTTATAAACATTCTGCTTCTGAACTGCTTATTTGACATTATACTTGAAACTATATTTTATGCCCTGCCACACTTTTCCCCCAAAAAAATGACATACATTCTTAAACGATGGCTTTATTCATCCTCACCATATCCCTCTGTGCTATACTAGAAGAAGGAGCTATTATTCCCTTTAAAGAGGAGAAATAAAGGCTCAAGTCCAAGTTAAACTAAGTATTTATTAAACACTTCTGATGTTCAAGACTGTTAAATACCACCTCCTCAGGACAGGTTATATAGCTGTGGAGGTGCATCTCTACATGCAGAAAGGTTAGATGCCACTTCCTAGCCTACTGACTCACCATTGCCTGTCTGTGCAGAATTAAGCAGGCTGGGCAGTTCAATCAGGTTAATTCATATAAGAATATAAGACAGTATAAGTAGCCATGAACAATTCTGAACTAGAGCTCCAAGTTCAAGTACTTTCTTCTTTCCACATTATTTTTCTCATCTTCACTTCACATATAAAAACTTATTAAAACCTCCCAAATTTAAGACTATAAGGTACTACAAAGAACTATAATACGGTGTGTGGGTGTGGGGGGGGGGAGTATATTAGTTGCCATGGCCCTTCTATAATTGAAAGAATCCTAAAAAACATATCGTCGGTTTGAAGCCTTTTGTGAAAGCCCTTGAGAGACTCAACTATTGACTGTGGTTAGAATGCAGTCAAAAGTATAATCAGATTGCATCATCGCCATCACCTGCTCAGAGGCTAGCTGGAGGAGCATGTGCCCACGAGGCTGAAGCTGGCTTATTGTGCTCCACTCTCCGGCGGGCTTGCCAGGAAGATTAGTCACCATTTTGCAGCTGGTTTCAAATTCAGTTGCAGCGATACAAGTGCAGATGCAATGGCTTACCCTAATTACACTGCTCCAGTGTAGGCTTTCCATTTGCAGCGTGCTGTATACCAGACAGAATTCAAGGCTCTGGAAATTGGTTTCAAATGGAGGAGACTTCAAAATCACACATTTGTGACCCTCCACTACAGCTTGCTAATCACATTTCATCACTGAATCTTTCAGATCTTCTGAGTCCATCCCAAAGGTGTTTTTAGCTAAGTCATCACTGAATCTTATCAAATGTCAGGAAAAGAAGTTCTTAAAAAAAATTTTAATAAAATAGAAATCTTCAAAGATTTTTTTATGTTTTAAAAAAATGTCCATTTTCTCTCTACTTTGAATTAAACATATTAGGAAATTCTAAGGAAATTGATAATAATCACTGGTTTCTAAGCTTTACTTGAAATTGAAAGAAAAAAAAAACCTAAGCTTCATCTTACAATGACTTGTAATTTAGAGGGCTTTTAAAAATTGGTCTATAAATTAAAATAAAGCTTATGGTGATTGCTTCTGAGAGTCAGAATCAAAACAAAAAATAATAACCAAAACAAAAACAAAAAACACCAGGTTTTTGCTTGTCTCAGGCAGTGTTTTTACTGCTTATTATTGTCCATATTTGATAAATGCCTTGTCAGAAATGATATCCATACAAATAGATGAGGTAAATCAGAGGCACTTTTAAAATAAAATAAATAAAATCCTAGCATCATCAGAGCCTCAGAAGCTGATCAGAAAAAAAGTTCCAAGAAAATGTTTTTGGATGCAGACAATAATGAAGAGTAGTAGAGCACGTATTTCCAAACAGCCTTGATTTTTTAAGCCTCTATTTCAAGCTTTTTTTTCTTCAAAATAACTCCCAAGTATTATTCTGAAGGTATAAATTTTAAATTTTTGATTATATGTTTTTACTCTCCTGTTTCTTAATCATTCATTCATTTCACACAATTGGTTGGAATATATTGATAAACCACAACAGACAACCAAACCCATGTCCTCACCACTCATATGATATAAAACATTAAAAATATTATAATAGCTTTATAATAAAAATATAGATTATAAGAAATTCACATCAATACATTTCAAAATGCCTTCAGGGATAAAGATAACACATTCAAATTATAGTCAACACATGATTTAGAAAAATCACTCAATTCTGCAATATTTCTCCTTCTCAAATGAATGATGCCAGTTTTACTTTATTAACTCTGCTCAAATAATGACTCTAAAAACTGGATTTTCCTAACATATAAAAGCTACATCATTATGATTAATAGAATCTATATTATGTTCAGTTATTCTGCTTAATATTCTAAAATAATTATTAAACATCAAGTTCAATTAATAGGCAACTCTCAGAAAGGCTTTCATATGACAGAAATGTTCATCTGACTATTATTTATGGCCAGCTATAACCTTAAGCATACACAGCAGTGGTGAGATTTAAACAAAATCTATAGGTCAAAATTTCAATCACACATTCATCCAAACCAGAGTTCTCAAACCACACAATCACAATTTAATTTCTTTTTGTTCAGCATTAATTTTATTTATTCAAAATACAAGTTGTTTTACAAACACTCCATATTTTTATGTCCTAAGTGAATAGAAAATGGAAGAATTAAATATAATAGAGTTCATCTTATCCAATGTGATTGATTAGAATCATGTCTTCAATTAATGAAAGTCCAGTTTAACAGGAAATCATTTAAAAAATGAATATCCCAAACATTATATATTCATTCAAAATGAATAAATTATATCTACTTAATAAAGTGAATAAATTGAACTTATTTAGAAGAAATACAATTTTCCCCAGCATTGTTCCTACTTAAATGTTATATTACTGAATACAGATTCAAGCTATTATTTAATGCAATATAAAACTATTTCTAGGGCATCTGTAATTATGACATGAGTAATTTTGGGCTCTGGACTGCTGTTATCTTCTCCTTCTCTTCAAATTTAGATCCATCCTTTTCTGTTACAACCTATATGGTTTCTGTATCATCCATAATTTCATTAAACAAATCAAAACTGTGATTCTTAGTTTACCATACATTACTCTTACTAGTTGACAAAAGTCTTCACTCTGAGATCATTATAAACACCTATGCAACAACAACAACACCAGTATCTCCTTGTAAGTCATAGCTTTCATCAAAGTTCACTAAATGCTTAAATAGAAATTTTGGTCTGTGCTATCACTATAATATTTTTTAATGTTTTATGTTATTTGATATGACTGCTAGTGCTTAACCTTTTCTCCAAATTAAAACTCAAAACTCTTGTGTGTGTGTGTGTGTGTGTGTGTGTGTTTTTAATATCTCCTCTAACTACTGCAAAAATGTTCTGATTCAAAGGTTAGAGCAGGGCATTCATTCAATACAAAACTACGGCCTTCAGGTCACTTTCTCTAAGGTCCTCAGAACTAGGAGCAATCATTTCAGGTAAGCTTATTCTCAGGTGTTCCTATCCTGAAGGTACATACTAATGGAGGGAAAGGCTATAAATAATTGAGAGTCTATCTGGTTTAAAAAAAACAACATTAAAAAATGTATAATGTATATTTTTCTAAAGTTCTAGGATTTGCCTATAACGAAAAGTTGTAATTTTTAGTTCCAGTTGTACTACTGCCTAAGGCAACTGTAATTCCATCTTTTCTTTTAAATCCTTTTTTTTTTTTTACTTTATTTTTTATATTGCCTCATGCTCTGCTCTTCTATGTCATCATTTTGGCTATCTGTTTCAACTACCTGATATAACTGACTGCAATAAAACTGTCATTGTCCATAAAAAGACAGCATAAGAAAGAGCTAAAAATAATATCTGGTAAGATCTGTCACTTTAGCTACCTTGTTCCCAGCTCATCACAAAACAGCATTTTGGGCTGAGGCCTTCATATGCAATAGAGCTATCGGATTAGATTTCTGAGCTTTTCTTGCATAAGCTCAAAATATTATTAGTTGTACACAATAGCCAAATGTTTTTAAGCAGATTGGAACCTAAAAGACATTTACAAATCAGTCTGATACAGATTCCCAAATTCTTCTTGTTTCTTCTTGGTGGAAATAATTACTCCTTTTTTGACTCATAATAGAAGCCCCGCCCACCCATTCACTGCCCTGCTCCACTCACAACCCCTCCCACCCGCATGCGCCTACCTGCGCTCCCAGCCTCCTGGTGACTGGTCTTTAGTTGTTAGGGCATTACGACCACCGGGGTTTTTATTATATAGATACTTTAAAGTGAAGTTGTGCAATTATGGTAACAAGTATACACATTTGGGAGCAGAGAGTGTGAAACTTGGACAGCACAGCACTCACTCCGGGAAGAGCAGAAGCAGGTCTGAGTACCAGAGACAGCCACCTGCAGCCAACGCTCAGGGCTTCATTGAAAGTTGGAGAGTATGGGTCAATCTGCAAAGCCACCCAAGTGGAGGCCAGTTAACACTTCCCTGGCACACTTTTCTTTGAGAATAAATAGGGTCCCTCTTTTCCAAAATAATAAATATGAGAGGCACTAAAAGGAAGCAAAGGTATTTGAAGAATATTAAGGAAAAAAATATATATGTACTCTCCGAATTTTTGTTAAAGACCAACTCTATACTTCCAATTCTTATTTCATATTTTTAAGAAAGGTTTCCAAAGAAGCCTGATTAGTGTATATTTAAATAAAGGTCAATCATAATTTTTAATTATAAATGTAAAACTCACTTTTCAAATAAAATATACAGTAAATGCATTTTTCCATCTTGACACAAATAATATTCTATTTTCATTAATAAAGAAGTCTGACCATGAGAACTCCACTACTCAAACTAAAACAGCTAACATCAACCATCCACCAAGCTATAAGCAGCCCAGGAGAACCTGAAAATGCTAACATAAACAGGCAAAATTTCAATTAACTGGATTATTGTTCTTTATTTAACTGAAGGGAAAAAATGCTTCATAGAACATATTATTTCAGTGAATCAATAAGATGGAAAGAATTTCAGCAACAAATTTAAGAATTCCTGAATGGAATTTCTAGCAGCATCTACTGAACAGACATGTTTAACTTGAGGCTTGAATGACTCCAGAAGGACTCAACCAGCCAACCCACAACAACACAGGGCTGTTTCCAAGAAAAATGAAATCAGATATGTCATTGTGTTCTGAAGCAATGGGCAAATATTAGGCATCATTATTAACTAATACAAGTTAATCAATTTTAATAAGGTCAAAGTTCTTGAAGATGTCAAAAAGTGTAATTCCAGAATTTTAAAATTTTAAAACAATTAATAAAAGTTTCTGAAAGTTATTCTCAGTATTTTAATAAATGTGGGTTCAATAGAATATTCAGTTTTGTAAGCTCCTCGATGGAAGGAAAAAAAAGGAGTTTTAAGGCAGTTTGGGGCTTGCTGAATATTTTAAACCAAAATTAGATATTTTTAAGACATAGAAAGTGACAACTAAAAAGTTCTTGGGAAAATTACCATTTTAAGCCAAGCATTTCTCAAATTTAATTTAAATATGATTCTCCTTTTTTTATACCAATTACTAAATCCAGAAAAACTAGTAAATGATAATGCTTGCAATTTAACTGAAATACTACAAAGTCTTGAATTATTCTGCCCTCATATGAAAGACTTCAGATCAATTTTACATTTTTTGACCTACTACCTTTTGTCCTTTATATACTATACTACATGCTTTTGCCACTAATTCTAGGTAAAACTGTATTAAGCTACATGGTGAACAGAGAACTATGAAATCTTCCAGAAATAAAATAAATATAGAATGATAGTAATCAAGTGTATAAGTCAAAAGTCAAAATTAATAGAATTCATAACAATGAAACAATTTTCTTACAAAAAGAATAAATATTTAAGATGTCACCACACACGTGTGAACAGAAAGTTATGGAACTGAGACAAAACAGTACAGAGTTGCCCTGTCTTTGTTTTAAACAATAATACTTATTTTTTATATGGAACTATAGAAATCCACAAACAGGCTATGGCCAGGGCTTATAAAGCTTGGGTTGTTGAAATAGCAGCAGTTTTGTCTACTAAGTTGTCCATACTTTAGAGTACTAAGAAGTTAAATGGATATAACTATCCTAAAATAAAGTTTAAAAAAAGAAAGAAAGAAAGAAAAGAAAAAAGTAACACTACAAACTAATACATATCACACAAAATAATCTCTGGGATATTTGTGTTATGTCCTGTTTTCCCTCTCATATTGTTGGCTTATTTCTTTGCTCTTTTCTTCGTTAGTCTTTTCATAGATCAAATTTAGAATTTATCGTTCCTCTATTGCATTTTTATTTCCTTTTTCATTATTTTTTGCTTCTACTTTATTTTCTTTGCTTGCATCTTTTTTTCAGGTTTATTTTGCTAGTCTCATTTTAATTTCTTATGTGGATTCCTTATTTTTGGCTCATTGTTTTTTGGGTGTTTTTTTTAGCCTTTGTTATGGAGAGGACTTAACTCCTCGGTTGGCACTGCTAGAAATGAACATCAACATGAGACTGCTTCGATTTATCCTCAGGACTCACCTTCATACAGGATGGTGAGATGACAAAGGAGGAATCCTCCTGACTGGGCAGTGAGAATACACAACTGAGCACGTTTCTATGGGGCCCATCTACAAAAATTAGCCTAGAATCTCACTTCAGTCTACATTGAAAGTAACTTTCTGAGTTATATAATTATTTGCACATATATAATTCTGATAAATTTGAGAATATGGATATAAAAACAAAAAAAAATGAAAATTCACTTCAAACAAAGAGGAAATAAAATTCTTTAACCATGGCAAGAAATTTACAAAATATGTAAGAACTTATTATGCAAGGCAGCAAAAGCTTGGGTATTGAATGGATAATTAGCGTTTTTAATAGTTAGGTCCCTCTTTACCCTCTCTCTCTTGCACTCCTTTTCCCTCTCTTTCCCTCCCTCTACACACACACACACATGCACACACATGCACACACACACATGCACATTTTTGATGGTTAAGAAATTCTTTTTAAAGACCTATATAATATAACCACTCTATTTGTACATACATATGTGTGTTTTGTACCAACTTTCCTCTATAGCACATATGAGTGGCAAAATAAAGTCCTAATAGTCATGCTCACTCTATCTGTTGAAACACTTTGTCTCCAGTAACCATAGTTGCTCATTTCAGTCAAATCCGCTTAATATTTACTGATTATAAAATAAAATTTTAAGATGGCCAAAACAAAATAGTTTGAATAGTAGAGTATTTGTATGGTAGCATTTGCTTCTACTTTTGAAGTTTATGCTACAAAAAAAACACACAAATATGTTGAATCATTTCAAAAGGTTCCCTTTAAATGTTTTCCAGTTATCAAGCACTGCTGTGTTAGTAAAAGATACTACTGATTTCTTAATAGAGCGTTAAACCTGGTCCTGTTATATCCAAAATGGTCAATGCTGCCTAATAAATAAGTGGGTGATTAAATCATTGTCACTGTCATGAGGGTAACTCTTTAATATAGAAACTGTCTATGATATATATATACCTCTACAAAACTAAAGTTGAGCAATCAATAATTTTGTCTTCCTTCGACTACAAGTAGCTTATTCAACGTTTACTAGTAAATCAAGGGTAAAAGGGAGGGTTGTAAATCACAAAGATTCATTTTCTCCTTAATTCCCACTTGAATCTATGTAAATGTTAAGTTACAGACAGTTAAGGAGAAGCTGTTGTTTTTTGAATATGCAATTGCTATTTAGATGATAATGGCATGGATGTCCCAGTAGAGCCATGATCCAAATTTGAATAAGGTCTTAATGAAGAAAGCTAAAAGAAGAATGACGAATGAAATACAACAGTGTCAGCATCAGACCTTAATGAGGCAAATTACTGCAGTACCTTTGTAATTTAGGAGGAGCTGCATAAAAAAAAAGTGACAACTAAAGGATCAAAAGCAGGACCTTTGCAAACTAAACATGCTTAAAACATGACATCACTGTCTGGGCAACAAGGCATTGTGGCAAGCAGCCTCAATGTTTGGGTTTTACTGCTCGCATCACAAAATAACTACACAGAGATCTGGCTGGGCAAACCATTTTCCTTAGAAAGCATCTTTATATTTCAAGTTAATGACATTTCTGAACAAAAAGGAACTTAAATATCCAAGGAGATTTTGGCTGATTTTTCAAAAGCACTAGATGTTTCACACTAAGAATGGTTTTTAAGGCAAAATTAAGCTAAATTCTGGATCACACAAAACTAGAGAGATTTTTTTTTTATTTTTTCAAGTTCTAAAATATCAGCTAATCTCTTATTATTTGTTAAATTTCTGAAGCATACAATGCATATGACTTAATAAGTGATGGAACCATTTTACACACTCATATCTTAAAATCCATTTCAGATATGCAAAATTGCACTAAGGCATATGGCATTCCTACTGCCAAATGAAACATTCATTTACCATGTTGATTTACCAAAGGCAACATTGATGATGGTGCTAGAAATGGAACACAAGGCTTTTAGCTTCCAAGAAAGCCATTTGAGTCAAGTAAAAAGTTTGTACAGATTTAATTTGAAACCCATAAGGATATTTTCTCAAGTCTTCTAAGTTAAAATAATCCTATCTAATAAAAGTATAATATGCAAATTGACCATCACTCTAACATACAAGATGGCTGCCCCCATGTGGACACAAGATGGCCACAACAAGATGGGGAGGGCAGTTGGGAGAGACCAGGCCTATAGGGGAGGGCAGTTAGGGGTGACCAAGCTGGCAAAGGAGGGAAGTTAGGGGTGACCAGGCCTGCAGGGAAGGGCAGTTGGGGGGGGGGCAGGCCTGCAGGGGAGAGCAATTGGGGGGACCAGATAAGCAGGGGAGGGCAGTTAGAGGTTACCAGGCCTGCATAGGAGGGCAGTTAGGGGTGACCAGGCCTACAGGATAGGGAAGTTAGGGGCAAACAGGATGGCAGGGGAGTGGTTAGGGGATGATAAGGCAGGCAGGCAGAAGCATTTAGGGACAATAAGAAAGGCAGGTAAGGGAGTTCTGGATTGTGAGAGGGAATTTAGGCATCCCTTGAGGGGTCCCAGATTGGATAGAGTGCAGGCTGGGCTGAGAGACACCCCTCTAACCCCCCATGCATGAAATTCGTGCCTCTAGTTTAATAATAAAATTCATTCCATATTAATACTTTAAGAGGGTCAATGAGCTTACTACTGTAGCAGATACAATTTTTGCTACATAGACCAGTATTCACAGGGGAAGAGAACTGATTTTGCCTATTTATCCCGACTATTCAACTATGTGCAGAAATAGTAATCCTGCCATCCAACTAGTCAATACGAATGAATGACTACCCAGACACAGTCAGTTGCTGTTTCTAGTGATTGAAAGTATTCTGACATCAAAGATGAGGAGGAAACAAGAATATAATCCTGGCATTAAGAAACACTTGCCATCGTTTCTGTAGATACCATTGTCATTCTTTGTACTGTACTGAATTATTTTGTAAAATCTAAGTTAAGATGGACTATCTAAAAGTAACAGAAACAACAAGATTAACACACTGGTTAAGAGCAATGACTCGATCTAGTTTAAAATCCCAGTTGCAGCATTTAGTAACTATGCAATATGGGCAAGTATTCAACCTCCCCCACAATCAGTTTCCCCATTTGTACTGGGGGATAATAGCACTAAGTTCTGAGATCTGCTATGAGGTTTTAGTGAGTTAAAATCAGAGATCATCATTGTTATTTTTATTACCTACTAGTATGTCTTTGGATGGGTTACTTAAGCTTGTGTTACCTCATTTTCCTCAACTCTAAAAATAACAGTACCTAATGCTTTTTGCCATAATGTAAATGAGGCCTTGAAAATGCTAAAAAGGAACAAAAATATTTTATCTCTTGTTAGCATTGTTATGTTATTGGTATTACTTTCCTTATTAGAATCCCTGAACCAAATGCAGTTCCCATATTCTGCTATTTCCTGACGTTGTCCCTGTGCCCTCCAATCAGCAACCCTAGGTCAGTGGATACATGGTTAGCCCCACTGTTATCACCTCTTCTAGATTTTTCTCAACCTTAAATCAATAATTTTTAGACTTCTTTGATAATTTTTCTTCTTCTCAAAGATGGTTATCCATTCGGTTCTGATTCAATACGGATTTGACCGGTTTTCACAAATCTCTACTCTTTCTCTTCCCCAAATCACTCAGTACAGAGCTCACTACTGAGCATCATCTACTTTCCTTGCAACACCCAGGCTCCATGATAACTTCAGTGACTCTCAATAGCTTATTTTAGGGAATAGTGATTTTTATGTATGTTTCTCCCCATGCAAAAGTAGCAACAAAGATTTCTAATAATAAAATAGAGATCACGTATATTTTCCTGTTTATGAATATGTTTAACAGTTTCAGCCGAAATTAAAATAAACTGCCTTATAATGGAAATACTCAGGTGATTATCAGAATAATGGAGTGAATATAGTAGAGTCAGGTGATGTTATAAAATATGCATTAAGCATTTTGCGAGAATACGCTGAATATGAACACGGGGTGTGGGCTGCACAAAGCATGTAACCCAATCCCATTATACTTATTTCATCCTACAGTTATTTTATTACACTTACCTCTGACTTGAGTACCTTTGTAGAACATTTAAAGTTACTTTTCATTCATTTCATTCAGTGGAGTACCTAAGAACTTCAAAGCACTGTAATAATATTAAGTGGTATTATAACTATAAACTGCCAATAGTCTATTTTTAGAAGTCAGTTATTTTTCCAAGACACAATTTTAATCATGAGAAAAACTAAATTGTAGCGCATCAGTTATACAAACTTCATTACAACCATCATCACGTTTTCATATGCTCATTTCTCACGCTATGCAGTTCAGTAAGAACTTATCTAAGTAGAGTCCTCTTCTCACCATTGCATGGAAAGTTTTAAAAAACAAAGACTGGTTTACAACATGTGAGCATAGGCGCCCCGTGCGATGTAGAGTAATGACCAGGTCAGAAGAGCGCCCCCTCGCAGTCCTACCGTGTCCTTCCTCTCCCGCACATCTGCCTGCATGCCCCGGGACCCCCCTCCGTTCAGGTAAGGGATGCTACTGAGGATCTGCCCCGTCTTCCCTGCCCGTTTTACTTCCACCCAAATCAATCACATCTTTTCTTTTCTTTTTTCAGTTGCTGAAAATGTGATTAAAAACTATAAGTTAAACTGACTCTTTGGTACAGAAGCAATTTTCTAAGGTAGCAGTTCTTAAACTTTGTGATCCAAAGACCTCTTTCCACTCTCAAATATCACTGAGGACATTAAGGGGATTTTATTTTTTCCCCCACCTGCATAAAGCATTTTATTTTGTTGTATTTATTTTTTAACCCTTTACTGTTGAAAGTATCGCATATATTTCCTTTTCTCCCCTATTGACCCCTTCAAGCCCGCCCCCTGCCCCAAGCCTTCACCAACCTACAAGGAGCTTTCATTTCTGTCAGTTACATCTCGCTGAAACCAGTTTGGCTCAGTGGTAGAGCGTCGGTCTGTGGACTGAAAGGTCCCTGGTTTGATTCTGGTCAAGGGCATGTACATTGGTTGTGGGCACATCCCTGGAAGGGGGTCGATGTTTCTCTCTCATCAACGGTTCTAGCTCTCTATCTCTCTTCCTCTCTGTAAAAAATCAATAAAAAAATACATTAAAAATGTTTTATGTCACTTACATCTATGGCTATTTTGCCATATTAGAAGTCAAAACTGAACTTTTAAATATGTATCAATTCCTTTAAAATTGTTTTACATGCTAACAAAAATAGCATGGTGTTTTTTTTTTAATAAAAAATAGATATATTAAAACACAGTAATGTAGTGAACAGGAAGGCATTCTCCCTTTTGAATTATTTGCATTATTTTTGCAAATCTCCTTTACGTTTGGGCTTATGAGTAGACTGCTGGGTTCTCCTTTCTGCTTCTACATCCCGGCTGTTGTGATGTATGGTGTGCCTGAGGATATGAAAGAAAACTCGGGATCCCAGAGGTATGTAGTAGGAAAAGGGAAGACTTCATGGACCCTAGGAGAGAATCCAAGGTATGTCTGTGTTTCATAATTCAGACCTCTTACTGGCCAAAGAAGAAAGAAGTGAAAAAACGTCTGGAGGTCTCAACCTCAGCCTCTGAGCTAATTAGGACAAACTTGGCACTGCCTGCATTGTGGGTGCCTGCATACAGAGGTCTTTTAAAACCTGAACTAGGACTCGAGACTTTAGCAGAGGTTAGAAAAGATGTTTTTCAAATTAATAAGGTATTCTTGCCATATGCATTGTATGGACAACGTTTCTTTTTCTTTAATAAGTGAAAATTTAGAGTCCTATTAAAATGGTTCTTCATATTAAATAGTTTAAAATTCCATAGGAAAAAATAATTTGGAATAATCATTTATTCTTTAGTAAAAGAATAAATGAAAGATCAGTTTAGACAGAAACCTTAAAAAGAACACACAAATTCAATAACTCAAGGAGCTGACATGATTCTTATTGTAGAAGCCACATTTTCAAAATCTTAGCAAAAAGAGTTGCAAACATCAAGGGGGTCTTAATCTCCATTTTCGTGTGCAACAGTAATTATTTTAGGCAAATTAAAAAAAAAAAACTCCAGCTGTACTCAATTATATGAAGAGCCATTCAGTGAAAGTTTGGCAAGCAAGAATTTTAAAAGGAGGCAGTAAATTCAGTGAGCTTAGTGCTCCTAGAAGACCGGCTGATGGCATTCTCTGTGAAAGTCTGTTGTGGCTGGTCTTATGACTTCAAAGAACACATAATAAATTTATATTATAACTGGACTGAAGAAGGATATAAGTAAAAATTGATGCTTTTCCCCTGCAGCTAGGATATTGAAGTTGCATAAGTGGGCATAGCAACTGTTTGTCAACACACAAACTAGTTGTATTACCTCTCAGCAATTTCTACAGAAAAGAAAACAGGGTACACATGGTCAGATAGAGTGGATAGTCTAGCAGCTTGTCTTATGATCAAATTTTACCCATCAGAGCACTGGCTGGTGTTGCTCAGTAGATACCATGTTGGGCAGTACATCTAAGGGTCACAGGTTCTACTCCCAGTGAAGGGAAAACACCTGGGTTGCAGGTTCACTCCCCGCCTTCTGGATGGAGCATGCATGGGAGGCAACCACATTGATGCCTGCCTCCCTCTCTCTCTCTCTCTCCCCCTTTCCCTGCCCTCCCCCCAACCCCCCGCCGTCTCCCCTCCACTCTCTCTGAAAAAGCAATAGAAAGAATGTCCTCAGGTGAGGATTGGTGAACACACAAAAAAAAGTTTACTCATTGGAACACATTTCAGAGATTATAATGGAGTTCAGAAGAAAAATTAGATTAAAAAAAACCCAAAACACTTATTTAAATATATTTGTTTTAATAAATTAAGAAACATTTGCCTTTTATTTTGATAGCTGAGGGCTACTTGGAAATGGAAAAATAATTAAAGAATCAGACAAAAATACAGGAAATATGAATTTAAATTAGAATATCTGTTTCAAGTATTAGAGAAAAAGAACATCCAAGTTTTATATAAAAACCATTTGAGTGTGACTGAAACTCAGGTATCCTGCCTCCCAGACCAGAATTATCTCTATCTTACTTTATAAATAAAATACCATATTTAAAAAATAAGATCTACCAAGCCTGCTATCACTGTAATGATATGATCAAATGCTGTTATCAGGCAGGCAGGCTCCTAGCTGCTGGCCTGCCTGCCTTCCTCATTGCCCCTAACCGCTTCTGCCTGCCAGCATGATCACCCCCTGTCTACTCCCCTGCCAGCCTGATTGATGCCTAATTGCCCTCCCCTGAAGGACTGGTCATTCCTAACTGCCCTCCCCTGCATGCCTGGTACCCCCAATTGCCCTCCCCTGAAGGTCTGGGTCCCCCTCCCAAACTGCCCTTCCCTATTGGCCATGTTGTGGTGGCCATCTTGTGTCCACATGGGGGCAACTATCTTTGACCCCATGGGAGCAGCCATCTTGTGTATTGGAGTGATGGTCAATTTGCATATTACTCTTTTATTAGATAGGATGGTACAATTCCATTGGTAAATGGTAGGTTCTATTCTACATCACACATTTTTCTCCCAAGGATACAGAACATGCTTTTAAATGCCTGATACATAACTAAAATATTAACCATATCTCTGTAGAGATTCAAAGGTGAATTACACATAAATTATTTTTTCTGACCATAAATTTTTGAGTTTGGGGTTCCCCCTAAAAAAAAAAAAAAAAAAAAAAAAAAAAGGTAATTACTTCAGTGAGCTTATATTTGCATGCCCTATAGTGGGTAAAATATGACCACACTTCATGAGAAGAAAATATTTCATTACTTTTTATTTTCATTTCAGAACTTAACCCTATTTTTAAATATCATTTTCTGAGTATAATCTGACTGCAAATAAACAAAAGACTTATTTCTGCTAATGTAAATAGCATTATTTATAGCTCAGAGCTCAGTTTAGAGGTCTTACCATGCAAATTCATGCACTCGCTCTCACTCAGTAAACAAATATTGACTGACCACCTACTATTTGTAAGGCATTAAATGGGCACCGAGATTACAGAGCCTCACAAAGGTGTGGTTCCCCAGCAGTAGTGGAATTAGAAATATATATCTGCCCTCACTCAAGATAGCTTCGGAGCTAAATGTGAAAAGCCTGGAGGAAGGAAGTAGTCTTTCTGGTCCTAAACTTAGAAATAAATCTATTTCCAAGATGACCTTGCAGATTGGAACCTCACTTCACGGACCACCCTAGGGATTCGCGTTTCCATCAGCATTTCTAAAGGGAAACTTTCCAGGGCTCCTGTTTAGTTCAGTCTGGTGCCACTATTTTTAAACAGTTTAGTAATTTTCTATTTTAATGTAAGTAAAAATAAATCCGCACTTCTAATTCATAAATTCTTATAAAGTTCTAAGGAACTAAGGAAATTAAAAGTTTAACTTGAGGCCCATGTTTATGAGTGGTGAAAACACAAACATATTTAACATTTTTTTTACTTTAAATAATTTTTATTTTTCAAATAGAGTTGACATACAGTTTTGTATTAGTTTTAGGCATATAACACAGTAGAAATTATATAAATTACTAAGTGCTCACCCCAATAAATTGCGTGCCCATCTGACACCATACAGAATAGTAACAGAGATATAAAGTACAGCATCGAATGTAATATATTTAACTTTTAAATCATCAATTGGAAAAATAAACTAAGAGAACTAAAAACTCATTCCATTACCTTAAAAAAAAAACTCATTCTATTATCTTCAAAAAATTACCTAAGAAGGAAAAACACAAGCCTGTTTTAGGAAAGAGTTGGTGTTCCCATAATCAGTGAGGTCAGTGCCCCTCAGAGTTGAGGAACTGGTATCCACAGAACTCACCATTTATATGCTGCAGGAAAAATCAGAGTCTCATTTTTGACTCCAACTCACTTTAATATGAGTTCATTTTAAGACAAGATTCTCATTCACCTTACCATTAAATCATCACTAAGGAAGAGGAGCAGGTAACAATAAAGAGGATTAGGGGAGTAAAGGTTAAAAGGTCATGACAAACAGAATTTGAGAAGTTAAAGCTGCACCACCCACAGTACAACTCGATTACTTGATAGTCAAAAGCTTGGGCTGAACTGGCCAAACAGGATCTCCAGTTATATGATATACCACAAAATAGGAAAAATATTCAGACAGAATCAAGTCTGCTACGATTCCATCGCAAACACCTTTTGTTAAGTCAGGTGGATCTGATTGAAGAAGTGATTTCTAAGGGAAGAGCTAGGTTCTAAAAAACACTGAAAGTTGCCTTACAGCCATTTCTCAATCAAAATCTATCAATTTGGTTGAAATTAATGGCGGAAATGAAGAGGAAAATGCAGGCAGAATACTTACAAAAAAAAAAACCAACACTAAAGAAAATGTTCCATACCATAGCTACTACTCAAAAAACTAGTTTTATTTTGCAACCTTCACACACACGAAAAAAGATCTGTCTATATCTTACTTCATTAATTTCACACACAAGAGAGACTTGATGAAGCTTATAACAATTCATCTATAATAATAAAAGGGTAATATGCTAATTAGACCGACATCATTCCAGACGTCCTTCCTGAGGAAGCCAAGGATGGGGGAAGCCATCCCAGGTGTCCGGTGCCTGCCAGCAGCCGGAGGAGGGAAGCCCGGGTCCTGGGTGCTGGAGGAAAGCCGGTGCCAGCAGACAGGGGAAGGAAGGCCTACTCTTGTACGAATTTTTGTGCATCGGGCCTCTAGTTACAAATAAAATCTCTTAAAAATTAAGAGATATGTTTACTCTCAGTGCTTATCAGCAAGGTATCTATACCATGGACCCTCAGTAAGTATTTGTATAGGCATTCAATAAATACTTATTAAAAATGATTAATTTACTGGAGTCCATGAATGGTTTACAAGGATTCTATGAGTCTCCTAAACTTGTAGGTGAAATAATGGGCTCATGGATACATGGGTGTTTTTCATCAGATTATCATAAGTCCATATCCAAAAAATGATAAGATATATTTTGAGTAATGAATGAATTATCTCTCAGGCAGTCCACCATTAATATTGCTTGTTACTGAGGTTTTGAGAAGAAATTGACAACAAAAAAAGATCCATAATATTTTCTGGCAAGAACCTGAAGTGTAGAAATTCTCTATTTCTACTCAAGTGCTGAATTGTACACTTAGACAGTCAAATTGATAGAGACTCAGCCTGATAAGGAATCCACTCCAAGCAATTCCTCCCAAAAAAAAGGCAATTGAGCAGCCCTCAAGTGGGCTGAAGGAATATCAAAATTGTCCTCCAAAACGCTTCTGGTCTCATTAAACAAAATTGTTTAAGCAACTGAGAAACTTGATTTATAATTCTCAAACTGGAAGAAGAGTATACTAAGGAGCATATGAGGCATGTGAGAAGATACATGACAACAAAGGAAACCACAGCAAATCTCTCGGCATCTAATTTACTGTTTGATGTTAAATAATTTAAAACATTTTATGTTAAAAAATAATCACAGCTATATTATGCACTGAGTGAGGAATACTCAACTTTTTCCTTCTTTTTTGCTCAATCTGCACTTGAGTTTAAGATAACATCAGCTCTAAGGGAGGGGGGGGGGAGATTCCTTGAAGCTAAGTGCCCAACCCAAAGGCTTTTAGGGGGTGAATATTTATGGCCCTTCAATATTAGGTTAAGTTGGGGAAAAAGTTTGAGCAGAACTGCCACAGAGAGAGGTTATAATAATTTCTTAAAATTGTACTTTATGTTAGCCATTTCTTAAAACCTCTAAAAGGTACCCATAAGCTATCTGGCTTAAACAGATAACTTTAAGGAACACTGTAGTGGGGAAAATATTGTAGTGAGCGCACAATGGAATATACAGATACATTATAAAGTTCTACACCTGGAATTAATCAAATTTTATTAACCAATGTTATCCGCGATGAATTTAATTTAAAACGATGAAATGAGCCCTACCTGGTTTGGCTCAGTGGATAGAGCAGTGGCCTGTGGGCGGAAGGGTCCCGAGTTTGAATGCTGTCAGAGCATATGCCTGGGTTGGGAACTCAGTCTCCAGTATGGGGTGTGCAGGAGGCAGCCGTTCAATGATTCTCTCATCACTGATGTTTCTTTCTCTCTCTCTCTCTCTCTCTCTCTCTCTCTCTCTCTCTCTCTCTCTCTCTCTTTCCCTTCTCTCTGAAATCAATAAAAATATATATTTTTAGAGATGAAATGAATGATATCTACTTAAGAGATAAACGAATTAAATATTCCAACTGTCTGGCAAACTTGATGATTCTAATATTAAAGCAAAATTAGATAGAAGTACTAGACTATAAGACACCTGTCCACACAAAAAAAAACCTGCACAATCAGCATTGTTGTAAAAGATGAATCTCTCCCTGCAGTCCAGTGAAGACTCAGGTATGCATTTCATTGAGAAGAGGTAGGTACTCATCAAGATTTTAATGGATGAAAAATAAGACTTTTTAAGAATACACAGCAGAATAAAACAGTCTGATTTACCCTCACTGAAAATTCTACAGAAGTCCTATCGAACCCGGAGCAAGGAGACGGTGTTTACTGAGCTCACTAAGCTTAGTCACAGCCACTTCCACTTCACATAGTCAAATGCCCAGGAAAAATCAATAAATCTGCGCCCAGTCTTATTATGTTATTCTTAACAGATTGCAGATGGAATGTCTGAAGAGGAAAGCTTAAAAACAAAATAAATGGGAGTGTCTACATTTGAGTCTGGTCTGACAGGGCCCTAACGCATGGAATTATTACGGGTAAACCAGTTGGCAAGGAGCAGTGCCCACTACTCAATGCCCACTTTGAGCAGTTCAAGAGGCAGAAAAATCTTTACAGTGTTTTATTCAGCTCGAGCGTGTGAGTCATTTGTTCTGTACTAGGGAGGGTTACTGGCAACAAATGAGGAAGAGCCTTGAGATCGATAAATTTCAAGCAGCTGACATCAGTTAATAGAGAGGAAAAACACACTTTCCCATGGTCAAATGGGATCTGAATTTCCACAATTTCACTTACCAAATGCATACCACAAGTTATTCGGTTTCCAAGTAGGCCTCATGGCTAATTCCAGTGGCTAAGCTCGGATCTTCTAAAACATTTTTTTTTACAAAATTAACATTTTATGCTAATACACATCTAATAAATTCCATCAAGGTTTTCCAAATCATCTTTATCATGATCCTTCACCAAGCAGACCGTGTTTTAAAACTACCTAATTACTCCTATCAATTTCAGCTCTAAACCAGTGAATCTCATGAGCTAAACAGAAAAGCAATCATACTGCATCAGTTTTATCAGAAACCCATATACAGTGGAGTTTCAAAGTGCCTCGTGTAGATAAAGGTTGACAATCCATCTCATTCTTTCACTCTCTTGCCTTACAAAACCCAACTATGAGTGTATAAAATATAATGGGAATAATGCTGCTTAATTTATAATAAACATTTTTGATCATGTGAGAAGATAGATGTGAAAAAATAACCTAACAGTGATACTTGATTAATTCCCAACATATATAGACTTAAAAGATGCTGTGTCACCCGGCAAGTGCCACTCAGGGGTTGAGCATCCTCTAGGGCACCAGCCCATGTTGTGGTCTCGATTCCCAGTGTGGGGCATGCAGAAGGCAACCAATCAATGATTCTCTCTCATCATTTAGGTTTCTATATCTCTCTCACTCTCCTAAAGAAAAAAAGATGCTGGGTCTACCTAGAATGAGAACCGACGTCTTGGCTGAGGTACACATGCTCACAAGCAAGGTTTCTTTATTCAGGCCATGGGGCAAGGGGTCAGATTCTGTCCGTAGAAATTCCACTGCCAGAAATTCAACGTGTTACAGCTGCTAATGCCAAAGAACATGAAAAGCCCGAGTGTTCTTGCTCTGAGACTAAACATTTATGAAGTTCTATAACTCAAAGCAACATGGACAGAGCATGGTTGAAAAGCATGTAACGAAAATTAAGGGATCCAAGTAAAAAAAATCAGCTTACTAGGTCTAGAAAAAGATGTAGGGACAAAGTTAGCAGAATTTTCTCTCTCTCCACATCCTTTCTTTATCTAAAAGAACATAACCCTTATTTAAGTCAAATCCTTAAGTTGCCTGGGCTTGAAAATTCTGCCTGCAGTAAACTGTTGATGGCAAGTAAACTACTGTATGCCTACTTGGTGGGGAACAGTGGTGCTTTACTCTTCATGGAAAATAACTCAATTCCTTCTTCCAAATGTTCAAGTATGACTCAGAGATAAACTTTCGATTACTTAACAGTGCTCCCCTATAGATATAGAAAAAAAACAAAACAAAGGATTTTTGTTTTTTAATTAAACCTTTTGCTATATTTGCTACAAGTGACTAATGACAATTGAAATAAAACTCAGTTGCCTTATACCAACAAATCATTCTCAGGCATCCCCGATCACCTGACAATAATGGCAACAAAAATTTAGATCTCATTCTAATATAAAAAGAGAAAGACCTTTTTATATAATCTCTGTGTAAAAATAGCATGATTTTAACTTTATTAACTAAATAATACAAAACCCATTGTAGAGAAAAAATTATTATACATGTCTCACAGTATGATTAGAGTAAAAATATCAACTTAAAATTTCACAGAAACATTGTGCAAAATAATTTATGAAGAGGAACATAAGTCTCTACTTTCATATTACTAAAATTGCTGGAAATTAGACTATAATAAAATAGTGTACATATTTATACATTAAAAATGATAGTTTACATAAACAACTTTTTAATACAATGAAATTTCACTTTCAAATTGATCTTAAAAATGCCTCCTGTTATACTGGAAATGCTGGTTTCAAGAAGGTATTTGGGGAATAAAGGATTGTGAAAACTCAGGAAAACAGGAAAGAGAAACCTAAAAAAGAATTAACTACTTTCTCCAAGACATTTTGCCTCTGAGAAATGCTATAAAAGGCTAAGTTATTGCAAAATGAATGAAAACTTTAAAATGAGATTTCCCTTTATTATACTCTGGCCTTGAATCTACTAAAATAATATTTATAATTATTAATATAAATATTTTAAGAGAAACTAACAGTATTTATGTTTACTCAATAAATGTTTGGTGAACTAAAAACAGGAAGAAGCACAATGCAAATCTTGTAGAAAGAGCAAAATGCCCTTCTGCTTTTGGAAAAACTACAGTTCCCATGAGAGAATCAAAGACTCGGGGACACAGCCTTTCGGGGCTCCTTCTCACTTTGGGCTCATACAACTACCACATGTTCGTTACAGAAAATACAACTCATCAAATTAGGTAAATTCAATAACCAACGGGAGAAAAATTAAATCACCTGCAATCCTAAATCCATACACAGATACGTGCTTTTTCCTCCCGGAGCCTTTTAGACACATAAACTACATACAACATAAAGGTCCATGCAGAACCTACTGCCTTATAAGCTGCATTTGTTTATGTTTTGATGATTAATTAAAGAAAAGTGGCATTTCTCGGGAAAAGGGGATCTATTTCTTTAAAGCTTCTGATAGATATTGCCAATTTGTCTTCCAGAAAGCTTGTGCAGGTATAAATTTCCACCAGCTGGGGTACAAACTTCCAATTATAAAGTGAATAAGTCACGGGGACGTAATGTACAGCACAGGGAATACAGTCAATGACTCTTTTGTAGCCTTGTGTGGTGACAGATGGCAACTAGACTTATCGTGGCGACCATTCCGCAATGTATATAAATATTGACTCCCTGAGATACACACCTGAAACTAATAGGATATCGTATGCCAATTATACTTCAACAAACAGAAAAACCCACCGGCTGGAGGCAGGCTGGCACACACAGCACCCCGTCCATGTGCATGTTTGTCCTAGGCGGTCACCCAGTGGGACTCCCCTCTTGAGATGTCTTTTTTCCTCTTATTGCTACCACCTGGCCCTCAGGAGAACATTTACAAAATTAAAATTTTCAACATCACTGGTACTGGCACCAATGTCATCCTTACTCCTGCCTACATTGTTTCACAGGTGAAAACTATACCTCCCTCCCACTGTGCCATCAGCACCACCCATTCCTCTTCTACTTGTTGGCTGGCTGTTCAGCAGAACGAAGAAAGATGGTTGTGCCCTAGCCAGCTTGATAGAGCGCCGGCCTGCAGACTAAAGGGTCCCGGTTCCATTCCGGTCAAGGGCATGTGCCCAGGCTCAATGCCCAGTAGGAAGTGTGCAGGAGGCAGCCAATCAATGATTCTCTCTCATCATGATGTTTCTCTCTCTCCCCACTTTCTTTCCTCTGTTAAATGAATATTTTTTTAAAGAAAGATGGTTGTGTGTGAGGGAAGTGCAGGAACAGGGAACAAAGTACTATGTCTCCTTCACAGAACAAACCCCAGGGCTCCAGAGGAACAGCTAAGTTCTATGTTTTTAAAATGTAACTAACTTGCAACACACTGTACCATGAATAGAAGATGACCTAGTCTTTGATCAGTCTAACCTGTCTGTCACCCTTAAGTTTGGTATGGTTATAAGCTTTCTCTGTTTTCCTGAGTATTTTAACAAAAGATTAGTCAGGGCTACATTGGGGCTCCTGGCCAGTAACATTTTCACTAAAAGAAAATCTTCACACTGGTTTTTGTTTGTCAGCTGGTGGACCGAATACTTGCCCTCCTGAAAAGAGCTCAACGTAACGGAAACCACTTCAGGACCACCCTCTGCAGTCTCTGTAAATTTGCAGAACAAAAAAGTACCACTAACATGTTTAGCTATTACCCTGTTTGCCCAAAAATAAGACAGTGTCTTATATTAATTTTTGCTCCCAAAGATGCACTAGGTCTTATTTTCAGGGGATGTATTATGTTTCCGTGAAGTAGGTCTTATTTTCGGAGGATGTCTTATTTTCGGGGAAGCACGGTGAAAACAAGCCAACACTTTAGAAATAAGAATCTAATTCAGTCTCTCATTCACCAGATGAGGATCCTGTGACCCAGCAAAGTAAGAGATCTCCACAAAATTAGTGGGGGGAAGCAGCAGAGTTCCCGTCTCCTATAAAATGCCATCTTTTCACCCTAAACGGTTTGGCTCAGTGGATAGAGCTGCGGACTGAAAGGTCCCGGGTTCGATTCCAGTCAAGGGCACATCCCCAGTAGGGGGTGTGCAGGAGGCAGCTGATTGGTGTTTCTCTCTCATCGATGTTTCTAACTCTATCCTTCTCCCTTCCTCTCTGTAAAAAATCAATAAGATATATTTTTTAAATGCCATCTTTTCACTCAGTGATCGCCAAGAAGTGCCTGGAAGACAAAATGCTCTTTGCAGAACATTATGAAGCATTGATATTTTAAGTTATGTCATACAAACTATACGTTTAGCTCTCTCAGGTTTATTGCTGTTAACATCCAGCTCACTTTATTTAACAGCTTATAAAATAGAATAGAAAACCATGACTCCGGCTACAAAAGTTCAAAGGACAAAACAGCCACACAAGTAAATGTGATGGACGCTCTGCAAACTGCCCCTTTAATGACCATTTGCTCCTCAGTCATGCATGTTATCTGCCTAATACCTGTTTGTAGCCTTAAAGTGCTCCCGTGTGCTCTCTCTTGTGCTCTCTCTCTCTCTCTCGAATTTAAGGGAAATTTCTAACAGAAAACCTGAAATTCCATCAGCTTATTTTTCCCTACAAACTGTCCGGTCCCAGGAAGGTGAGTACGGACACCACCTGAGAAGCAGGCCTGTTCCCCGCCTAAATTGTTGTGATGGCACACTTAAGCCAATGCTAGCAAAGAAAAGATGCCCACCGGCTAGAAAGGCATTTATATCTCACTCTAAAGGCAATGCTTTGACTATAATTGGTTCAAACCATAATTTGGTGTTTTATATAAGGCAGCTTCTATACTATACTCCTACACTATATTGACCTTCCTAAGCAAACAAAAGAATTTACGTACTTTAAAGTATTCTGAGTCTGCAACTCTCGATCAGAAATGTTCAGATGTGAGGTTGTTTAGGTCATTCCAGCCCTAAAAATGATAGACTGTATCACTCCCACCCTCTAATGGTAGAATGTTATATGAATCATAGCTCAACTGATAATAAAAATTTAAACATGGAACAATAGGGTTAGTGAATTTTTTTATCATTTTAAAACTCATATTTAAAATTTGAAAACTGAGCATGATTAACATGCAATTCAGTTAAAAACATAATTTACTTTTAACTTTAAAAAGCGATTTTAGAACCATAAATTTGGGGTGTTAAAACTAAACATGCATTTCAAGTTTTCTCCCAAATTTTCATGTTTAAAAAAAAGATTATGATTTCATTTGCCTTTAGCATTTTTGGAAATGGTGCATTTCCAAATATGTAACAAAAAGATATGTGAGTCATATTGGTGAGATGCTTTAAGACTGTATTACCTCAAGGTGATATTAAGTTGAAGACTATTAGCACCAACAGGATAGCTGACAATAAAACAGCTGGTCCAGATCGGTACAGGAATCTCTTGCTTTAACATTAATCTGTTCCTGAAAATTGGATGTGTGAGAAAATGCCTATTTCCCATTGCTTCAAAGGGTAAAATTAAAATGTGTTGCACATCAATCTAAACATGCCAACCAATTTTGTACATTACTAAAATGTAGGAAAGTAACAAACTATCATGTCAGTAAGTTAAACTAGTTTCCTGGTCACCCAACCGTTGATACCCTGTTTCCCCAAAAATAAGACCTACTTCATGGAAACATAAGACATCCCCTGAAAATAGGACCTATCGCATCTTTGGGAGCAAAAATTAATATAAGACACTGTCTTGTCTTCGGGGAAACAGGGTAGTACTGCTTGATCACCACCACATTGTTGGCCTCCCTGGTACCAGCAATGTCCAAGATGCACCACCTTTTCCATGCCGCCAGGCACGCCTTTCAAGATGTTTCCATGGAAAAGTCTGCTCTCTTCATCTGAAATGTAACGCCAGGCTATTCCCATGCATTGTTTGGTTAAAACTTGAGTTTTGAAGGACATAAATATAAACATTCTCTATGGATGTCAACTGAAGAACTTTATTGGCAGAAAAGGAGAAAAAAGAAGAGGGGAGGGAAAGGAAGGGGAGGGGAGAGGAAAGGACGAGATAAGATATTCCAGGAAGATATTCCAGGATGTCTGAACATTAAAAACTAAAAGGGGTCCTGACCCGTTTGGCTCAGTGGATCGAGAGTCGGCCTGCAGACTGAAAGGTCCCAGGCTCGATTCCAGTCAAGGGCATGTACCTCGGTTGCGGGCACATCCCCAGTAGGAGGTGTGCAGGAGGCAGCTGATCGATGTTTCTAACTCTCTATCCCTCTCCCTTCCTCTCTGTAAAAAAAATCAATAAAATATATTTTTAAAATAAAATATAATAAAAACTACAAGGGGCTTTACCAAAAAAAAAAAAAAAAAAAGATTAACAAGGAAGATGTATCCTTACCAGCATGCCTGTCACACAGTCTAGACACCTTCACGTGCAAATGGAAACCTATCAGTGGCTTAAGCTTTAACCGGGGAATTCATTATCTCACCTGTTCTCAGACCGGTAAACATATCAGTTCAACAATGTCATCACATACCAGGTTGCTTTCTCATTTTATTCTGCTGTCTTTAACATGTTACCTCTGCCTCAGTTTCCTGTCCTCAGCAGAGATGGCAGAGATGGGTGCAGCCTCATCAGGCGTTTCATCCAGTTGAAGGAACCATCAGGGGAAGGGGAAGCTGTCTCCTCGTTATCTCCCCCTGAGCCCCTGAGCCAACCTTCCTTCTCACCCAATTAGCGGAGCTGTCTCAGGGAACCCTTCTGAGACTAACCTCTGACACGGGGACCAGGCCACCCTTATTGGCCTAGACAAATGAGAACTGGCCCGAGGGCTGGGAAGAAAGCCAGTCTCCCCAGAAACACGCGGCTAGGCAGAAGAAGGTGCACACTTTCAAGTGCGGAAGAAGGGGGGATGAATTTGGGTAGGCAAACCTGCTGCGAATGCTTAGCTCTGCAGGCATTAATGTAATAACTAAAATTATAATGTCACAATTTAAGTCCAAGTGATAGGTGCCATAAGTTAAACAAAGAAGTATTTTCGCTGGGGGAAAAAAAAATACCTTAACAGAAGACTGGTTTCCTAACCAAACATAAATTATTTAGAAGTCACTCCCAAACCTGGAGTGGGTCCTCAGTGTGTGGCCCGAGGATCTATTCATGGAAGCCGCTGCGCTGACCATTATGTAAAACACACAGCGGACAAGGTGCATTGCCAATCAATAACACAGGAGCTGTCACAAGACACTATGTGATTAAGGAGCAAATAAATGATGGCAGAAAACGGACGTTGTGAGATCAAAGAGAGAGCTACGTAGAGACTGTAGAGACCTAGAGACAAAATTTCATCTGAGCGTTGAAGAGTGAACAGGAGGCAGACAAAGTGAAACAGGCCAGGCGCTCCGCACAAGGAATCCCTGGCTGCAGGCCTGGGCGCAGGAGAACATGCCGGCCGCACAAGGCCCATGCCCGGCAGACCAGAGCTCACTGCCCTGAGGAAGGCCTGGCTACGTGTTCACTACAACAACAAAGTTCTCTATCACTGGTTAGAATCTGCACATCTCCATTCTCATTTGCCCCCCCCCCCCTTTTTAATGAAAAAACGAATTGCAGTTCCATGCAGTAAATGAAAGTCATCCCAGGGTGACAGGATCAGACACGGGGACAGCAACAAACAAATAACTGTATGGGACCCTCATGCTGCCAGTCATCCTATAAGGCACCTTAGGTGTTTGAGAGCATTGTTCTGTAATGTTATTTCCATTTTTGTTTTTGTAGGTCTTGCCATTTAGATGATATCCTCATTATAGACATCTTGTCTGCTGTGTATCTTACCTTACAGTAATTATTCTTAATTTTTATTTAGCTGCTGTAAAGTCATTCTATTTCCCGAAGCTGAACTAGCAAAAATGACCAGTGATATGTAACCCCACCTCTGACAATGACTACGATACCACTGACATTAAATTAAAATATGCTATAAGCCGAAACCGGTTTGGCTCAGTGGATAGAGCGTCAGCCTGTGGACTGAAGGGTCCCGGGTTCGATTCTGGTCAAGGGCATGTACCGTGGTTGCGGGCACATCCCCAGTAGGGGGTGTGCAAGAGGCAGCTGATCGATGATTCTCTCTCATCGATGTTTCTCTTTATCCCTTTCTCTTCCTCTCTGTAAAAAAAAAAATCAATAAAATATATTAAAAATAAATAAAATATGCTATGATATCACAGCCCAAGTGGCCAGTGATCATTGGTATATATAGTGACATCTAGAAAAAAAAATGGTTCTTTAATCTTTGAAGGTCACAGACCTTTGAGAATCTGATTAAATGCAGAGATCCTTTTCCCCAGAAAAAAATGCAAATACAAAACTCTGGCTATAATATCAGGAGACTTAAAGACATTGCACTCAGCCCCCCAAATTTAACTTGGCTAAGAACCCCAAACAAAGTGATAGCAACAGGGAAAATGACTGGTTATCAGTGTTCAACTCCTTCAAGCAATCCATCAACAAACTATTTTAAGGGTTAGTTTTCCTTTGATGCTGCCAACCATATTTTCGGCTTGTGCATCAGAAAATAATAAATGCAAGAAATAAAAATAACCTGTTTTGTAAGTATAGAGCTGAGTTATTTAACTTAGAACACTGGAAAGTTTCAGGACAATGACTCCTTTAACTCATTAATGCCATAATGTAAGGCATTTGGTTTGTTGTTTTGCTGTCTTAGCCTGTCAACCTGGTACAAGTATACTTGTGCACTTTTCCACTTATGCATTCAGAAGATGTTGCTACAATAATTTTTTCATTAAAAAAATAATTCTCAATCTTGATGAAACTAACAATTATCTGTTTTGAAAACTGTTAATAGCCCGCCGGCATGGCTCAGTGGTTGAGCTATGGACTATGAACCAGGAGGTCATGGCTCAATTCCCGTCAAGGGTCACATGCCCGGGTCGTGGACTCAATCCCCAGTAAGGGGCATGCAGGAGGCAGCCAATCAATGACTCCCTCTCATCATTGTTGTTTCTATCTCCCTCTCCCTTCCTCTCTGACATCAATAAAAATATTTTTAAACTGTTAATAAATTTCTGATAAAAAAAATAAACCAAAACACTACCTCACTGCCTTAAAATAGACAGGTATCTGATAGTTCCTGTCAGTGAGATAAAATTCTAATGTCTCAGAATAACACACAATCCCAACAATAAACCACCTTTCCAGACTTGTTTCTCATCAGTGGCCCTGATAAACCCTCTCTAGTTAGCCAAGAAGTTTTTACAGGACCTGTAATTATCCCAGATTCTTCTGAATCTACATACTTTACACAGTCTGTCTCACCAGCTGGAAGGTTCTCTTCTACTGTACATTTTAAAATAAGTGCTCCGGCCCTGGCTGCGTAACTTAGTTGGTTTCAGCATTATCAAAATACGCTGAGGATGCAAGTTGTTCCCTGGTCAGGGCACATACAAGAATCAACCAATGAATGCATAAATCAATGGGACAACTAATCAATGTCTGTCTGTCTGTCTGTCTCTCCCTCTCTCTCTTTCTTTCTTTCTCCCCCCTTTCTCTCTCTAAAAGTCCATTTAAAAATTTTATTGATTAAAAAAATTCTCCAACAATCCCCAAATATCAACACACATGAAAGTCGCCTGCATTGCTATAGCTCCAAAGACCGTTTCCCTGGGTATGGGTCAGGCCCAGACATACGAAGCATCTTTAACAAGGAGCAGAGAGCTTGGGGCAGAGCAGGTGAACATCCAGAACGGTCACTCGATGACTCTACAATAGGGAAAGATTACATCACACTAATGTGAGCTGTTTTTCTTCTGGTTTAGTTTATTAGATATTCTTGGGTAACAGCATAATTCTATCACGATACAATAAACAAACAAGATGCTTAAATTTTTCATAAATTCATGCTTAGGAAAATTAATGTGTAAACCCAGCAGGAATTCTTCCCTTCAAAATGTGTTTTGGTTGCATTCAAAGGGGGAGAGGGGGTGGGACTAGAAGCTGAACAACATAATCACTTACATATAAAAGACTACTGGAGTGGTATTAAGATTACCAGAAAGACAATATTTAGGTCTTCCAATGCTACATGAATTATTAGTACAAAGCACCATGCTCATACTGTGTACATTTTATTTAAATTTCATCCTCATTATTAATTTCCTCAACAGAAAAGGACTAAAAATAAACTTGAAGTTAAAATATAAAGGGCAGCCATCACACTTTTTCAGGTAAGCAGTCTCAGATGTGGATAGAGTATTAGAAAGCTCTAAGGAAATGCTAGAGGAGAGTCCATTTATGCAATATGGTGTGCATACTTAACTTTGTTTTCCCTCCTGAAGGAAACAGTACTGTAGTAAACCAGTCAATTACCCCCAAATAGCTATCCTAAAAATATGGCTGCCTGAAGGTTTTAGTTCAAAGAAAAAGGAGCTCAGAGTTGCCCTGAACAGTTTATGGGTGTTAATCTGTCAAATAATTTTACCTCAAGTCCATCTAGATGTACTATGGCTAGGATAGAAAGAGTCACAGGCCACCTGGCATTCACATTTGTATAATTAATTTAATAAAATACTTCCTCACTGCTCTACTGAGTTCAACACACACACACACACACACACACACACACACACACACACACACACAAACACATTTAAGGTTCCAAGTATATTAATTACTCTTACTCTTAGAAACGGATTCCATTTCTTAGAATGTGAAGCTTTCTGCTCTTTGCCTCTTTAATGTTTGAGAGGAAGTGTGTTTAACCTAGGAATTCTGGGGTTTTATTTGCTTTTTGTTTGTTTATGGCTCAGGTACAGTGGAAGAGAAACTGTAACTTTGTGTTTTTATGAGGTCTTTTGCGAAGTGTCTCAAACACGTTATTGGATGGTGTACAGTTACTAAATTAGAGAGAGTGAACAGCATGGCTCTCAGCCCGGCATGCACACAAGAACTACCCTGGGGACTCTGGAATTAAAAAAAAATGTCCAGACCAAACCCCAGGCCCATCTAATCAGAGTATAGGGATGTGGTCCCAAAACCAGTATATATTTTTTACCAGGCAGGTAATAAAAATGGGGGGAGGGGTATCAAAGTGCCCCCTACTGCAAGGGAGGGTTAGAACCCCAGAGTTAGGGAGACAGAGCCCTGATCTGCATTTGAGTTAGCTGAGTCTACTGAGCCTCAGAAAGAATGAATGACTTTCTCACAAGTTGCATGAAACAGAGGGCTCAGTTCTGCCTCACAGTACAGTTGGCACCTCTCCCTGCCCTCACTCTGTACATCCAAGGGGATAAGAAAGGGGTGGTACCCTCTCTGTCCCTGCAATGGCACAGCCTTGCCTGAACACTTTCATCTCTGAAGTGCCTGTAAATTAACAGGTGAACCAAAATTAAGAACCAACAATGTGACAATTCTGTTAATTCTATTCATTAGATGAACAATTCTACATTTCTTAATGGGAAATAAGCAACTGCATAATGAGGTCAGTTGAAACACAGAAACCCACACCTGATATTGACCAATGTCACCCCAATACATTTAATTTAAGAAGAAAAAGAAGCCGAAACCAGTTTGGCTCAGTGGTAGAGTGTCGGTCTGCAGACTGAAAGGTCCCCGGTTTGATTCCAGTCAAGGGCATGTACACTGGTTGCGGGCACATCCCCGGTAGGGAGTGTGCAGGAGGCGGCTGGTCGATGTTTCTCTCTCATTGATGTTTCTAGCTCTCTATCTCTCTCCCTTCCTCTCTGTAAAATATCAATAAAATATATTTTTTTAAAAAGAAAAAGAAAAAGAAAAACTCTGACACACTTTGCTTTAATTGCAAGGTCAAGAGTAAAAACACAAAGATTGCAAAGTAAATTAATTGTCATTTAAGTTTTGTGGATATCAAATATATGAGTAAAGGGATGTTCAGAGGGTAAGTTACTTTTTTGATCCATAAACACTATTTTTTTAGATTTGGTATACTTATGAACAGGGAGTAAAAATAGGAAGCACATGCTGAAAATCTGTTTCGTTTTTGTCGTTGTTTTAATTAAAGCCTTCAGTCTTACAAACGATCAAAGTGACTTATTGTCCCTCATTCCCTGGAATGTAAATTCTTACTGTACACAATTCAATTTCCACTTCTAAATAAAGAAGAGGATAGAGAGATGAAAAGATTTCCTAAAAAGCTCCATATAAAAACATGATAGTTGAATTTAGTGCATGTACATGGTTTGAATGATTCCCAGGATGAGGGATACAGTAGGAAATGATGCTAAAAATAACCCACCACTTTTCAAAATGTGATTTATCATTTAACCTGGAGAACAGAAGGTGAGACTAAATCACATATTTCAATAGCAGGACCTATTGAAAGAAGACTTCCAACTGCTGTGAATCACTAAACTCTAATCCTACATTCAATGAGGTTTACAAAACAATTAGCTTAATGGAAACTAGAAGTTCTTATGCCCTGCTTTAAGAAGCACCTGCATATTCTGAAAAACATAATGAATTTCAGTTGAACTGAAACCCGACTCCTTTAATCTCTGAAACTGTGCTTGCCCGGTTCATTCTTCAAAGTTATAGTCAACATCTGGTCAACAGTGTCACTGAACACAACAGTAATCTAAATTATTCCTTTTCATTTTATGTTCAGGGGCGGGGGGGGGTCGTTGCTGCTATTTTTTCCTTCACTTAGTTATAGGATATTGAGCTCATTCATGCTTTTGTCTTCGTTTTGGAAAGTCTTACTACTATATACCGACATCTAGGCAACAGAGACCCCTCTATCCTAATTTAAAGTCACTACGAGGTTGCACACTACAAGAGCAAATTTGTAATCAACTTAAAGATGATGCCTTAAAAACACAATTAAACATGTCATAACAGAAGAAAACCCTGGGTGATGACAAACAGTGCCATGCTGGCCGGGGTTTTAAACAGGGGTTATAGACTAAGGGAAATCGCCACCCAGTGATGCGAATGGTAACTGCAATTTGTTTTTCTGTAAAACGAGGACCCTGGAGGATTACTTCAGCTTCATTACTGAATGAATGGACAGCCTTTGCCTTCTTCCGTGAACGGGAGCTGGTTACATGGGAGAGGATGTTTTTCTACAAGGCCGTCCCCCCACCATCCTATTCTTATTTAGCACACTTGACATTTTACAAAGGCTGAAGGCTTCAAAAATCTCAGCAGAGAAAAAGTGTTCCATCCCAAAGTGATCTGATTGTACATGAACAGCCCCGGTGTTCCTATTACCAACCAAAGTGCCTAGGCTCTGCTCGACGCTGAATTCAGCAACTCAGCAACCCCACCTAATACCTGCGGCCTAAGACCTATCTGTGCTAGGCAGGAAGGCTTGCCTAGGGGAAAGGTATTCTCAGGTGGGAAAAACAGATAATTTATTCTTTTAACAACATAGTGTACTCAGTCCTTGTTAGAAACAGGTTATAAAAGCCACAGAAGATGATAATCTAAAAAATTCTGTGGACTACATATTGATAAGAAGTTGTTGCCATAATATAATCAATCATGTTTTCTAAGTCTCCAGTTCATTGCCTCCTTTAGAAATTAGTAAACACACAGAGGCAATCATATACATTTATTTGCCTGTAATGTTATCTATTGCCACAAGAACAAAAAAAAAGTTATGTGAACACATGATAACCATAATACACGTGTGTAAGTATGGGGCCATGTTAATAATAGCATTTCATATCTAGTATTTGTCCTATTTGACATTTTCCAAAATATTTTCCGTAGTAAGCTCTGAGACTGCAGCAGATATATATATGTCAGCTTAGAACCATGTGATAAAAAGAGCAACTCAGCAGAACAAATCCTTTTTTAAAAAAAAGACATTAGCATTCTATTTTTAAAGACAATGAACTATATTCCTAATAATGCGTCCTGACTTTTCTCAGTCAATTTAGTTAAGTCCTTCACTGTCGAAGGATTCTTTCTGTACTAACTAAACAATGTGTACCATATTCCAATCTCAGCCTCATAAGGAGATTACAGATTTCTGCAATATTTTTATATACTTAAAGTATTAAACAGTAAAAATTGGAGGTATCAGAAATTAAAACCACACTTTATGAACAATAACATACCACCCTCCTTTATTAAAATACAATAAAAGAAATCAGTACTTTCTCTTTTAAACAACAACAAAAAATTTTCTTGTTTTAACCTTAAATGTCAATAATGTCTTAAAATTAAAAATGACAATATGACATTTTAAAACATGGATATCTTAGTGTTTAAGAGGTAGGCTCTAAAGCAGGGGTGGGCAAACTTTTTGACTCAAGGGCCACAATGGGTTCTTAAACTGGACCGGAGGGCTGGAACAAAAGCATGGATGGAGTGTTTGTGTGAACTAATATAAATTCAAAGTAAACATCATTACATAAAAGGGTACGGCCTGCTCATTTGGCTCCGCGCAGGCCAAATAGAACAGCCAAACGGGCCGGATCCGGCCCACGGGCCATAGTTTGCCCACGCCTGCTCTAAAGCCAGACTGCCTGGGCTAATTCCAGATCTGCTATGTGTTAGCTGGAGGAACTTGGAAAACCTAAGTCCTCACCTGTACATGGAGAGAGAATACCACCACTTCACCCCCTAAGCAATTTACACACATTAACGCATTGAATCCCGCCCACCAACTCTATGGGGTGGGTACTGCATCCAAGTTCATTCTCTAGAAAAGCTAAATGACACCCAGGAAGTTACATAACTTGCCCAAAATGGTGAAGGGTGGCAGATACACCACCCAAAAAATGTGCCACTTTGGCATAAGGATAATTTTGAACTGAAAGCAAGAGATAAAACCCCCATGTGAAAGATGCCAGGAGGAAGGAGACATTCTTATCACCAGAGATGGGGAGTCGAGGCCAAGAGAACTGCACAGACAGAACTTGTTAAAATGACTCTTATCTTCCACCAGTCTCCCCACATATTTTAGTCACTTTCCCACACTTGCCTCTCTCCTCAGCCTGGTATGTAAGCACTTGGGTTTTACCACTTCTTTCGGTCTTCACTCGTCTATGAGGGCCGCCATGGACAGTAAACATCTGCATGCTTTCCTCCTACTAACCTGTCTAATGTCTGTTCAATTCTCTCTACACTAAACTACCTCCTTTAAATACCTACTGGATGACAAAAGGAACAATACTGATGGCTAACCATGAAGCACAGGAAAAAGCAAGGTCTGCTGCCTCTGTTAAGAGGACAGAGGTGTTCTAAAATCAACAATACAGACCAGAGTCTGGAAAAATCAGGCTCTGCGGAAGCAAATTTCTGTGAGAGAAATTTATTGTTAAACTTTTGAAAAAGCAGAAACTTGACAGAAGACCAGAGACATCCCTGCAGTTTTTCTGTGAGTGAGGCGAATACATTACGTGAAAGGGAAGCAACCCTGGCTGCTTTCAAGGAACGGAAACAAAATAGGTCCAGAGACATAGCAGCATGGAACAGACCTTCGAACCTCAGAGGGAAGGCGGGGTGGGTGGGTGGGAAGAGATCAATCAAAGAACTTGCATGCATCTATGCATAAACCATGGACACAGACAATAGGGTGGTGAAGGCCTGGTGTGTGTGTGTAGGGGGGGGGGGGTTATAAGGGATCAATGGGGGGATAGGGGGACATATGTAACACTTCCAACAATATTTAATTTTTTTAAAAAAGGAACTTGGGGTCGACAGAGCCAGTTCTGACTTTGAAGCCAAGGCTCTGGTTTCTGACATGCTGAGAAAGCAGTCTAGTCTGCAGCACCCCACTGTACCCCAGTCAGCAGGCTCCTCAGAAAAATCACTGGCTCTGGTCAGACCACGCCGCACTATTTTGCCAATGTAGGGGATCTGGTGGGAGAAAAAAACAATTCTGAGCGCCCCAACCACGGCCCCTGTCCCAGGCCACAGAAGCAGAGTCGGAAAACACGCAGGCCTGCCAGAACCCGACTGCGAAAGACAAGGTATCTAAGGTAACATTTAGCTGGAGAAAATCAACTCCGATCTCCCGGAGATTCAGGCCACGAACTGGAAGAGGTCAGAGAGAGCAAACCTCCGTGTCCTGTATGCAAGGGACCAGATCCTAGAGAGAAAGACTGAAGAGGCAGAGAGCCAGTCCCCATACCTGTGAATGTGTGAGGCGGGAGCCTGGCTGCCAGAGGTCTAAGCTGAAAATGCAGGATGACCCTTGACTCCTAGTCGGACTGGGCCAGGATGAAGGAAAAGGTGGGAACCCAGACTCTGGAAGGGAAGACACCTGAGGAACATCCCAGAGAGTAAATCCCAATGAGTTCATGCAAATCATCTCGGAGAGCAGCCGGATCCGGTGGGAGGGGGTCCAGGGAGGGAGAGGATGTGTGCCTCAGGGGAAACCTCACCAGAACCCGCATCCCCTCCTCGGGAAAAGACACTGTGACATGAAGAAAAGGCTTGTGTGTTTTTTACGGAATTCCCCATGGGAAAAGCATAGCGTCTGGTTGAAAGAAATATTTTCTAAAATCACTTAAATCCCAACAAATAGTAGTAATAATTTTATAATAAGAGATAAACTAGGCTTAAACACTTAGGAAAACTAGTTAATATTTGATTGAGAAGTGTATTCCCATTTGCATTCAGCAAATATTTCTCTTTCGGATGCCTAATGTAACTTAAGATGCTAATTTAAGAAGCAAGGCTTGCTATCATACATCAGAACTTGAAATTATCAAGGATTCTTCAAGAATTTTGGTGTTTTTTTTACAACTAAAGAGGTTGTCTAGCATATAAAAAAAGTATAATTTTATAAATTTGATTTGCAGGACACAGCCAAAGCAATATATAAGAGTATGACTTGATGGCAATATTCTAAGTGATTCATGAACTTGATAGATTTACTATAAGTTAATTCTGGAATTACTGGGAAATAATTTTTAAAAATCAATGCTATAATTTTCAAGTAATTTTTTAAAAGGAAAAATAATCCATGTCATTGTGATTTCATTTCTTAACAAAAACTCACCCAAAAGGACAAAGCCATCTGCTTCCGTGTCTGACACCGAGGGCTTTTTCGGTTCCACAGGCTTCCTGAAGAAGTGAAACATCGCTGCGGCCAGGATCTGAAACAGAAATACCATATAATGTCATACTCAAAGGAAACTGTAAAATTCCTACCCACTCTTGTAGCAAGCCAAATATAAACATATCCCAATAACTACTTTTTAGGAATTCTACTACCAGACCTCAAAGCACAAGCCCTCCTCTCCAGGTGTCAGAAGACAAAGCTGGAAATTAAGGTGCGTGGACTTCTAGGCTCAAGTGAATCCTGTAGACTTCTCTCAGTTTTTGAACGTGCAAGAAATAACCCAAGAAATCACTCCAGGGACAACTAAAATCAACAGATAGCACCACAACCTGGAAGGATCTCACTGAACATAAACATCAATCATACCTTTGATTGAGGAAAGGAACAATAAAACAAAACCAACTAGCTTAAGGCTCATAGAACTGAGGCAGCCTGCAAAAAAGAAGGCATGTCAAACACCCTCTGCAGCTGGTTATCTGACTCAGACCCTCAATAGCTGTGGCCATTGTACCACTGAAGCCAACTTCAAATTCCCATCAGGGTAGATCTTTGTGTTGGTGAGATTATTGTGTGCTACCCCAAAACCACACACACACACACACACACACACACACACACACACACACACACACACCTCCTCTTCAACCTCCCATCTTTGCACATTCCAAAAGGCCAACAATTCCTAGAAAACAACTGGGAAGGAAATTTAAGAGAACTTGCAAGACACATTACACTCAGAGGACAGTCATTCTAAGCAAAGCCGTGTAACAGACAATAAAGAAAGGAACAATTCTGGTGGCAGCAAATGCTCCACATTTTTGTTTCCCTATTTTCCACCGAAACCAGACGATCAAGCAGGGAGGGTTAGTAAAGATTTGATCTCAGCGAAAGCCTTCTAGAAACTGAGACTTGAACTGTGATTTGTGCAGGCCAACCCGCCCTGGGCTGCAGATCCAAGCGGATGGCAAAGGAGCAAATTTGCTGTTAGAAAACACATCTGGCAGATTTCACTTTTTAAAGGGATTAAAAAAAAAATGGAGAAGAAAAAGCACAGCCATGTGAAAAGAAAAATGTTCCAGTAGAGGGAAGGGACATCATCTGAAATCCTCAAAGATTTCTGCCTGGGTATAGTGATGGATCCAAAAGAAAAGTCTAGAAATGGTTTGGCACCCTCAACACAGTCCAGGGGACATGGTCTCTGTGAGACTGAGGGAAAACAAGATTCGATGAAAAAGCAAAAGGAAAAAATGAAAAGACAAGAAGTGAGATTTTAAAAATTTTAAAAACATAACTGAGTAAGATCAGAGAAGCCCATGCAAGAAAGAAATGATATTAAAAAAAATTGGTGACTTATAACAGCAATATAAGAAAATAGAGTTCAAGTTCAAACTTAAAAGACTGGGAGTGGCAAGTAACACCTCAACCTCAAAAGGTTAAAAATAAAAGGAAGAAGGCCTTTGAAGGGACAAAAGCTGATTAAAACTCAACCTTGGCTACGGATCAAATCAAGGGTGCGGCCACCGGATGTGCGCGGATTACTGTGGCTCTCAGGACATTCCTTCTCTTAGGAAACCTGGTCCAGGAAAAAGAGACAAAGGGGGTGGCTCTCCAATGGAAAGCCGGGGGAGAAAAAATACCCTCAAAGAGGTAAAGAAGGAGAAGGGACATGGAGGGGTAAAAAAGATGAGAAATAGAGAAAACCTAAGTTCTATCTGGCTACAACTGTAGGTCTGGCTACTGATGCATGAAGCTGACTATAATCAGATAAGAAGTGAGTGATGTGTTTGAAGGTTGTGATGCCAAAATAGCCTGCCGCCCGGATTAAAAGAGGACCACGGCCCTATAGACCGAGGAAGCTGCCCCCAAGGAAGGCCTGCTCTCCTGTGCCAACCTCAGGGGAGCCAAGAAGTTACCAGAAAAGGAAGAAACTCTCAAGAGAGAGGAGCCAATGGCCATGGAGAACAATGGACTGGGGGGGTGGGGGCTCCTCCAGGAAGCAGAATCTGGGGGTAATTAATGAACATTCTCCAACCCAAGGTGGGGTCCCCCAAAATGCCTGCTCAGTGGGATTCCAGAATTGCTACCACTCTGGGACTGCTATATACAGATATACAGGGTGGCCCCGAAACACAGACACACACACACACACACACACACACACACACACACACTTTAACATTGATAGCTTAGTTTTGAAAATGAAATGTATTTTAATAAACACTGCCTTTCTAATTATTCCAAGTGTGTGAATACGCTTTGGGGACACCCTGTATTTCCCATCCCTCCCCTTTCCGAATGGGAGTCATCTTTCCCAGTTCCACAAGGTGGGAGGGGACACGAGGGGCAGAACCCTGGTCTTTTTAGTTCATGAAGTCTCCAGACCAAGAGGTGCCGCTTCTAGGCCTGGTGAAGAAATACTGAACTTGGAGCAGGATGCGATGCCTGAATGGGACAACTTGGGTTACAGAGCTTGGGAAGGAGTGTCACTGTGCCTACGGCAGGGAGAGAGAGCTGAGTACTTGGAGGCCACAAAGGAGAACCCCAGAATCATGAGGGCTGTACGCTGGCTCTCTGCCTTACAGAGACAGATCAGGACTGCAGTCGCCTGCCCTCCTGGGGTAGGTGTGGCCATGCAGCTTGCTTGGTTCACCCTGTCACGTGCCAGTACACTGTTATAACAAGGAGCTTTGTGGACAGAGGTGGAGATGCCCTTTAAAAATCAGTTTCTATTCTATTGTATAAAGAAAAGTCTTTGAACAGAAAGGACTCCCAGTATCTTTTAATGCCTGGCCACAGACCCGGAACCAACACGAAAAGCACTACGTAGTTCTGGTATGTCATTCTCAGGCCCCCCGATTACAGATATGTTGTC